>CAJUYG010000385.1:225984-261432 GCA_910591675.1 Galerucella calmariensis | reverse complement strand
AATTTATCTAATGACGTTTTTCTCGAGGTATATTCAGTACCTTTATCAATTAATAAAGGAGTGGTAGAGGTGGAATTGTTCACAAAAACCCCGATGCGTTCACTGGCGGTACTTTGATCGGTGTGAAAACGTTTAGAGGAAGTACCTTGCTCCACTAGCGAACCTCTAGGTTCACAATCAGTTCCTCTATCAACTAAACTAGTTTTTGGGGAAGTGGATCGATCTACTGAGGGTTTTTTATTAGCAGTACCAATAGATTTATTTGTGGTTGTTCTTGAAGTTTCAACGGTTTTAAAAATGGGGTAGTTGTCGTTTTGAGATGCGGTTTCTTCGACACTTCTCCCACTGCTTTTTTCTTTTGTTAAAGATATATTTACCGAGTGAACTGATTTATCTTCTTTTGTACATACACATCGATCTAAAGTTGGTACAGAAGGAAAATCTTTATTATTTGTGTTGATACCAATATCTGTGGAAACCGGTATTTGATTAGCGTTAGCAGATTCGTCTGTTTTCAAAGATCCTGAAGATATATCGGTGTCGCCTTGCGAAACGTTGTCAAGTTTTTTACGAATATTCACATTTTTTGTGTGTTTACTTTGGCCTAAACGGCTGAAATCTTCTTTGCTAAAATGTTGCATAAGTTTATCCACGAAATTACAATGACAGTCACGTGACGGTCCACATTTGCAGTCGACGAAAACTTTTCCTAAGGAATTCGAGGTGGATTTACTTGTTCCGGAAGTTGCTGGAAAATATTTGAATTAGAGCCATGTTACCCAAAAAGAATTATGTGTTACACAAATTTGATCTTACTTCGAAGAGAAATTTTTGCAAATAAATGATCCGCTTTTAAAAATTGTATGGTACTCCCATGGTGGATTTTCCACATTGTTTATAATTTTTTCCGTCGACCTATTAACGTTCTCAAAATTAGACAAAATCATACATTAATGACCCCTATTAATGCATGATTTACATTAATCAACAATGCTTATACGGCAGCTGTTTTACTCGTTTCTGAGATGACATTGACATTTCAGAGCGCCATCTATCGAATTCTACTTTTCCCAATATTTATATTGACAGTTACCTGTGGTGTAGGTAGGCAAGGTAGAGAAGGAATACGATGGGAGGAGAAGCAAAGAGACTGGAATGGATAGAAGGAGATTCGAGATAAGGACTGGGAGGATGAAAAAAGGGAGGGAATAGAGGTGAAGGTGGGAAATCCAATGTTAGGGGATGAAAAGATAAAAGTGGTATGGGTGACTAAGGAAGACAGTGGAATGGAGAAGGGGATACAGTAGATGTTTAGGGATAGGTACCCGATGCTGGGAGAAAAAGGAGAGGAAAGGGAGTGGTCACTACAGAAAGAAAATGTACAAGGGTGAACGCGTAGGAATTGCTCTGTCGGATGGGGGGTGATTGTAGGGATGAGAAGAAGGTGTTTGATATGATGAGTCGATTGTTAGAGGAAATGGGGAGCAAGGTCATCGCTGGGCTACACAGGCTTAAGCATGTGGAGATGGAGATGCTGAGGAAGATGATAGCGTGGGTGAGAGCAGATGGGACGAAGGTGGCAATTTATACAGATGTCAGGAATGAGGCGGTGATCCTGAAGGATATTGGAGAAGGATAGGAAAAGGAAGGGATAGAAAGGATTAAGGAGGGTTTGAGGGAGATGGAAGGAAAGTGGGTGGATAGACTCAATAGTCTCAAGGAACAGGGAGGTGGTTATAGAGGCAACGAAAGGGGCTGAGGAATTCTGAGAGATGTGGAAAGGGTAACAGGAGCTTGGGCAGTGGAAGGGGGAAGAGAAACAAAAACCATCAAGATGGTGGGGATAGACCCGTGGATTGAAGATGAAGTGGTGAGAAAGAGAATAGAGAAATTGATTGGGGAAGGGACAAGAGTGATGACAGTGGCGAGGGAGAGGAACTGGATGAAAATGGCGGTGGTGAGGGTGGAATGGGAGAAAGCGGAAGGCTTACTAGGAAAACGGGAGGGGACTGGCATAGGGTGAATATTGTAGAGGAAAGAGAGGAGGGCAGATGCTTTGGATGTGGAGTGAAGTGCCACCAGGTAGCGGGGTGTAATGCCAAGAGAGTGGTGAATATAAGGGTATGCTGGCTATGTAAAAGCGTAGAGCACATGGCAAGAGACTGTCGGCAGGCCTTTGTAGGGTATGTTGGGAAAGAGGACACAAGCCAGGGAAGACAGAATGTAGTAGGGAAGGAAGGGAGTGGAAGAAGACGGAGAAGGAAAACATGAGAGGTACCTTCTGGACCCCTCAGAGGGGACGAGTCTGGGCAAATAGGGGGAAGTAGAAAGCAGACTGCGGGAAGAAAAAATGTAGAGGATGGATGGAGGGTGTTACAGATGAATCCAGTGGAAAGAGAGGTGAGGTGAGAGGTGAGTTTTACTTTCATCATTGACAACCTATACAGCCGACGAAAAAGCTTTGTAACTAACACGAGTATTAAAAAGGGCAATTAACAATCTCGATTGTTAATGGCCCTCATTAATATACCTGTTAGTTCCAACAAAAACCTTCATATTCTACTAAAACACTCACCTTTTTTAGACGAAGAACTATTTGAAGACAATCCACAAATACAAGGACAACCCTTACATTTACAACACAAATTCTTCCTTGTTTTATCCGAAATTTGGGCGGGTCGAGCTGTCGGTATAAAGGTCCCCACGTACGGTTCCATCCGTACCGAACCCTTGGGACTAATATTACACATACAAGTATACAATTGACAAACGGAACAAGTTTTAACATTATGAATTTGTTTACAAGCACAACAAGTACACGGTGATCTATGGCAAACGATGCAAATAGTATTCGACGATTCCTTTCCGCTGGTAGTACTGGAGCTAGTGGAAGAGCAAGTACAAGTCTTAGATTTACTATCCAGGTGATCTTTTACTGTGTCATCACTTATTTGAAAGGGATTGCTTAGGCCTTGTAAGAAATCTATTACACATACACAAGGTGCTCGTTTGCAAATGTTACAAAATGTGGTGACTTTAATATTGGTCGTTGTATCTGTAGAAAGAACTTGTATGTCTGCTACCACTGGTTGAGGATCTTTAAAACTTTCAGAATTTGGATCTTCAACTGTGTAAGTCTCGCCGTTGATTCTGAAATTTCTGTGCTGGGATTTTGCTACGTTGCCTAATTTTGTTTCTATAACGTAGTTTCTTTTGATTTTGTTATTGTTACTGGCCGCTACCATGTATACGGAAGTTTTTTTCATACATTTCGGTGGATGGCAAGGTTTTGTTGTTTTTTCTAAAAGGGATTTTAATTTTCCTAAATGGTTTATTTCTTTTTCGATCCAATTTAACTGGTATTCCATTTCTTTGTTTTCAAACTGTGAAATTTGGTCTCCACCACCTACAGTTCGTGCATGATTTTCAAAAAACTTTTCTGATACGGTTTTTAATTCCTTCCAATTTTGGTAAGATTGTGGAGAGCTGGAAGATTGTTCGGAACTGATTTCTTGACATTTAGTAACGGTAAATAAAGTTTTCTTCGGTTCTTTGGTAGACTCTTTAACTATACCTTTATCAGATAATGTTTTCTTTTTATCTACCTTTGATGTAGAAGGTGTTGGTTCCAGTTTAGAAGGACCTGCCTTTTTTTCTCTTGCACTAGACATATCAGAATCTGTACAATCCTTTTTATTAATTTTTGATGAATTCTTTCTTTGATCTTGTAGAATTTTAACAGCATCAACTTTTGGGTAAAAAAGATCAGAGTTCGTACTAGAATTGGAATCGTCTAAATATTTGGATTCAGTTATCTTTTGAAGGATTTTTTTTATGTATTTTTTCTTTGTAGAAGAATCATATTTTTTAGAGTTTATCAATCTTTGTAAGACATAAACACCTCTTTCAATATCACTAGTTTTAATATCGTTTTCAATCAGATTGACATGGGTAGAAGTAACAGGTTGTACTAAATCTTCTTTACAGTGTTCATCTGAAAGAGAATTACATATTTTTAACCAACTTCTCAAATTTTTTAGTTCTCTAATTCCCGTACTTATAAACAAGACTTGAGGCTTAGCACGGGCTTGAGCATTTTACATTTAAAATGAGTCAAAATATGACAACTAGACATATTTCGTTGTGTCAGATAGGGACCAAAAATTATTTTATTAATTTTATTACTAGTTAATCTTGACAACGGTAGCTGGAACGCTACCGAAACGTCGAAATAAAAAATAAAAAACATTATTGTGGTTTGATTCCCAAAAGAATAAGAGAAAAAAGAATAAGTAATGCCACAAGGAACTTACAAAAAATACTATTAAATTAAAAACGTCAATTTTTTTGACAACAAACCAGAGGCGGACTGAAAAATCTTCAATATGTGAAATAATAATTTTGGTATTTATTTAATTTATCCGTCAAAATTAGTTTAAACCCAAACAAAATTAATATGGCTATGTAGCCAATGTCAATGACTTTCAAACGAGATATCACTTGCCATAAGGTTCTATTAAAATTATAGGCCAGAGTGGCACTGTGACGTCATCTATTACTATTACGTCACCTGTTACCATTCGTAGAGAAGTTTACAACACTCTATTTTCACCCTCAAAATTTTATTAATGTAAGTGTATCCCTTGAAAAGAAACGAGGGGGGGAGGGGACTTTTGAATAGCACTGTATATAAAAAAAATGAACATTTAACACCAACAATTCACAGTTAAAAGTTTTAACATTTTAAATAATTTATAACATCTGTAATAGGGACAATAAAATTTGGAGCACAACTTTTTAAAAAACTCGTAGTAATATGGGATTTCTTTGATTTTAGGTTTCTTAAAATGTCATCAACAGTTAGGGGCACAAAAAATAGAGAATGCTGATTATTAGGAATATCAGCAACTTGACTATTATTTGTGATACGGGCATTAGCCTCATAAGGGGCCGTTAGATTTTATGAGCTGCCTAAATATAAAAAAAATACTTACTATTTGTCCATTCTGGATTTTCTACAGGAATATTTTCATTTTCCACAGAAGCACTGTTGTTTTTGACATATTCAAAACTATCACATTTCGAAGCGATAGCATTAGAGCTTGTTGACTTCCCAGAATCACTTGAAGTTTTCAAAGTATCAGAGTGCTTGTAAAAAGTAACAATATCATGGGATTGTTTTGGTACTGCTTTTTTAAGAGAATCATCTGTTTGAATACCGATATTCAACTTCTTAACATTCGTATGTGATAAACAGTCTAGCAGTAGAGGTTTTGTAAGGCACAAATTTATAACTTTTTTTGTTGGATTTAAAGGAATGTTGATTTCTTTATTTTCACAAGTCTCTATATCCACTTTTTCATTATTTTTAGTTTGGGGATCTTTAGGAGTTGAATGAGCTTCAGGCAGTCCAATTTTCTTTTTTAAATAATCAAGACTTTGCTGAAAATCAACAATTTTTCCATCACTTCCAGATTCTAAATCAGAGGTTAATGATTTTTGTTTTTCTTCACTAGTTGAAGAATTTGTTGGTATATCTTTTTTTGCTAAATGACTAGATGGAGAAGATGATTGTAAGGTATTTCTTTCACTACCAGCTTCTTCTGAGCTACTGGTATATGGAAGTATTACAATTTTTACATTATTACTTTCAGGCTCTTTATTACTTTCAAAATGTTTATCCTGATTTAAAATAGGGAGTGAAGAAGACCTTTGAATATAACCAATGTCTCCTAAACTATCCCATTCCAGTTTACGATTAGATGCAGCAGATCCTGTTGGAGATAACTCAATGTCAGGTTCGCAGTTTTCATATCTCCTTCCTCTGTCTACTACAGTAGCTTTGGAATTCCTTTCACTTTGTGTTTTTGTCGATTCTTCATCGTCGTCATCTACAATTTTTGGTAAATATTGTACAGATCCTGAGAAATATTTTGGTAAATCTTTACTTTGAGAGTATGTTCGATAATACTCTAATATTTGTTTTGTACACGAATCTTCATCTTCTTTATCTTTAGATTCTTTATTAGTGCTCATGGTAGGTTTAGCATTTGTTGTTCAACATAAGAATCATTATATTTTTATATTTATGAGTGAATGACACAAAAATTTTGGCAAGTGATGCATTGACCAATGATTTTGGTTTACTAACCTTCAGAAGTTTATTTAAAAAACCATTATGTTCAAGTTTAAACTATCATTATTTCTCTATGTAACGGACTCCAAAAATGAAAACAAATTCAAATTAAGGGTATTTAAAGATCTGTGAAACGTAAAGACTGTCAATGTCAATTGTCGTGTAGATGAATCCGTGTGTTTATTTGACTGTTAAATGAAAACTTATTTAAGTGCTAGCTCTATGGCTCACACGTCAAAACCAATGTCAATTTTACAAGATTGTTATTTTAGATTCTGAAAAAATTAGAAGTATCTTTTAAAATTTCAGTAATGTCGATGATAAATCCCAGA
Organism: Galerucella calmariensis; assembly: GCA_910591675.1. Classification (NCBI taxonomy): domain Eukaryota; kingdom Metazoa; phylum Arthropoda; class Insecta; order Coleoptera; family Chrysomelidae; genus Galerucella; species Galerucella calmariensis. The sequence continues at coordinate 254,964 of CAJUYG010000385.1, read as the reverse complement.
CATAATCCCTATGATGATGAAGTAGCGCTTTCTTTCAAAAGGCCTTGCGTTTGTACTGATGAAAACCTCGATTTAGGTAAATATTATATTTAAGAGAAATTTAGTAATGTCAATTTATTTATAACGTTTTAGAAAGGAGTTTTGTTTACGTAGAAGGAACTTCACCGGACAAAAACGTGTCTTCGAATATAAGTGAACTTACAGAAAATGTATGGTATGTTCTTCATTTTCTCACAAACTTTATCTATAAGAAAGAAGAATTTTCCTTCTCATTAATATTTTTATTTGATGTTTAGGTATGAAATAAGACCCCCTAAATTGTTTGCTAAGCAAGCAATACCAATAGTAACATCTAGACAAACTTATATTGCTCGCGTATTACTGGATGGTAAATTTACTAGTTTAGAAGAAGCTGACGAAGAAGGGGCAGGAGTGAAAGAAGAAAAAAGTACCATCAAGAACGTCAGTATGAACCTTAAAAAGTCTGCTGTTCGATTCCTTGGAAAAGCTGGCGTCGATTTTGATTTTTAATACTTTATTTGAAGAAAAAATATTCAGAAACTATCACTCGAACAATCATGATATATATATACAAATTAAATATTGTTTTCCGAACAAACTTTTTGAAAAATACATTGAACACTTTTATTAATATGTTTTAATTTTTATTCGATCATTGATTTGCGTCAGAAGTTCCTTCATCTGAGTTATTAGGACCTATAATATTTTCGACTGTTTCTTCACTGTCACATTCTTCGGTTGTCTTGACAGCAACATCGCTTATACATTGATATTTCGCGTCATGTTGTCGCTCTTTGGTTCGCTTTTCATGCAATTCTTCCGTAACTACAAGGTGTTCAAATTATTGAATATTCCAAAGAAGTGCTTATCGTTTACCATTCCAATAAAGTGAATTTATAGAACCTTTTGTACTAATCGAATACACAGACCACGTAAAGTTCCCTGGATCACTGTAATATTTGGAGTCCCATTCCCAATCATAATCATCGCTATCGAAATCAAATTTTCTTGAAGACGGCGAAGAGCTTATAAATGAACTGAAACGTGTAAAATATAATATAGCTGACACAAATCAAAGTGTAACTGTCCATAACAATATCAGAAAATAAGAAAAATATAACAGAAAAAGGATAAAAGCTGTATATACGCATGCGCAGCTCGATACATGCGCTGCTTAAGCCATAGATAACGTATAAGCAGCCTTGAGTCGCAAACTTCATATCGCTTAATCTATCATAGAACATACCCATTCAAGTGACAGATGATAGTTAACTTATCTAACCTTACAAAAGAGCTAGTTAAATGTGAGATCTATGGATTCGTTGCTCTGACTTTGCTGAATAAGTGATCTATTCTCAAGCATTGACCTTTTTTTGTCGCATTCGAGAATGTATAATTCTTGACGGAAACGTATGCGACAAAAAATGTTACTGTTTGTGAATAGGCCGCCAGGATTGAGAAGTTGGATGTTAAATTTAAAAATAAATACCCCAAAAGTGGAATTCTGGTATTTTGTAGGTCTCTAGGAGCTTTAGGTTCTCCATAAAGAATATTCCATAAATACAACTCTCTATTCTCCATTTCTTCTTTCCAATTTTTCCAAATTTCATAGAAACTTGTTATCATATAAATGAAAACAAAAATGAGCACCATATTTAAGCAAACGAGCAAAGTTAACCAAAGATGTCTTTTCGATTCCGCATCTATCATAAGAAGAAGTTGAAATAATATGAGTATGAATAGCCACAATCCAATATCTTGACTAAAAAAGAAGAATACACAAATATTACACAGAAAAATGTGCTAAGATATCTTACACCCTGTATGTATTTAATTATTTAATAGTTATTCAACCAACAAATGTATCAATAATGCCCGGTTCTATAAGCTCGGGCTACTCCTGCCCCGAGAGTCAACTCGGTGATCGGTGGGTTAAGCAGTCCTTCCGTTCTCAAAAAAAAACCGCTCAAAGTCAAATCACGTGAGCGTTGGATGACCTAGGCAAGTGTTCTCTCTGTTCTCTCTGTTCTCTCTGTTCCCCTACCCCTCAATGCGAGTCGTCCAATACGCAGGCGACATAGAATATATCACGCGTATTATAACCAGGGTAGGGGATCTCCATGGGATCTCTGAAGGCGCGAGGGTGCTGCTACATAGAGAATCCCGTCAATACTAAAATTTCCAATTTAATGAGAACCAGAATGAAAACTGTAACGCAGTTAGTGGTAGTTGTAGATTCTTCCACATATATCAGCGCTGACATCCTAACCAATTATAACTAGGTACGTCATGTAGGTACTCACCCGAAGCTCATATCAACAAATACATTCTTTGTCAAACTAAGTACAGTAATTCCAATGCAGCTGCAGGAAACTAAACTAATAGCCATTTGTATATTTAAATGAACCTTGCCCTTGTCCCAGGGTGTCGCAATCAAAACGCCAATCGTCGTGGTCACCCCAATTATAATTATCCCCAGGCAAAGTCCATACGCCCACAATGTGGATTTTAACTTAGGCATAGTTTTTATTACTTGTCATTTTCAGATTTTGACGTTTCATAGTTATGATGAAGGTGGCATAAAAGTCATTTTTCTTTGAACTTAACCACGCTAACCGGCTTAAAAATACTATGACGTAACGGTTTGTGGAAACTGGGGAATAAACAAACACCTATAACCTACAATAAGATAACTTCTGTCAAATTATCTCAGTGAGCTAAACTAGAACTCTGCACATTATAGAATTCTACTATCGACTCCATTCACACGTTTTTTGGCGACGATTTCTCAAAAAACTTCAATATATTTCATAGGAATAAGCCAGAAATAAAATAAGTATGCAGATGCTGTCGACTGGAATAATAGTAGTAATAGTACTGCAGAAAGCGATTGGTAGAATTCTGTAGTGTACAGAGTACCAGGTCAGCTGGTTTTTGTGGTTGGTTAACTGCTACGTCATGGAATATTGACGTTAGCTTATAGTTAACCCAGTTTGTGTGGTTAACTTCAAAGAAAAATGGCTGAGCTGTCAAACCCTGTCAATCACAATTTTTTTAGTAGGTATCTGCCTTCTTTTTGAAGCTCGTTTAAATGGAGACCCCACTATTAAAATGACAAATGTCGTGTGTCCTAACCGGGGAAGGAAAAATGGTATGTGGGGAAAATTATTGAGATTTATCGCTTCCCGGCCAACTGACAGATCAAAGTGTAACTATGTATAAAAATATCAGAAAATAAGAAATAGAAAACTAAAAAAAAAACAAAAATACCCAGGTCCAAACCGTGTTTCGAACCTAGGACCTCTGGGTTGTGATCACAGTATCCCACACGTATGCCACCTACTGTGCTAATCTCCTCATATTCAGTCACATCGAATAGAAGGTTAAAGGCTGCATTGACGCATGCGCACCTCAACATGCAGGGGTCCTCCCATGGTCCTCCTTTCATACGACATCTGTCATTTTAATAGTGGGGGGTTAAATAACTCGATGTTCATTTAAACGCGCCTTCTTTTTTTGCACCTTGAGAGACCGACTTTGACGAGAACTGAGAAAATCGTAAAATTATCGGCGATATCATTGGTTGACAGAGTGAAGTTTGACAAGTATCTTGTTCTTTTTTTAATTTCTTGGGAAATTAAACCACAATATTTTTAAATTCAGACATGCGCAAACAAAAAAATATTAGACAGATTCAGTGCTACAAATTTGTCCAAGAAAATCTAGCACATGCCCTCTTACACATTGTTGATCCGAAGAGTAGGAAACTTTTGAAGATTTGGATGTTAAAGGAACCTACTATAGAGTATACTAGAAATTACGACCGCAATCAGAATTGCTACATTGAGGCCCTGTTTATCAATAGCAATTTATCCGCCAGTTGATGCTTAACTACCAGTTATTTTGGAAAGGTTGGTTTATCAACAACAGGATAACTTCATCCGGCAGATAAAATGTCAAATATTCATCTGTCAGTTTCAACTGGCGGATAGGTCGATATCCTGGGACTCTGCACACTATAGAATTCTACTATCGACTCTATTCTACACGACTTGTCGACAAAATTGATAGTTATCGCTTTCTACATATGAAGACGTGTCGTTTTCTACGATAACGAGATATCTATAATTTTATAGGTTATATTTTCAAATTTATGACATTTGACACAAAAGATACAATCAAGATAGCAAAACAAGTCGCAATTGGCTTTTACGCAAGAAACATAAAAGTTATTATAGGGTTACCCACGTCGAAAATTTTAAATTATAACAAAAAAATTAGCATAGCCACTATGAGAACTATGAAATATTTACATAAAAGCTACAGATCGATGGTTATGTCAGAAATAAAAGAAGAGTTGTCGACAGAAAACAGAGTGAGATTTATGGCTGTTGTCGACTGGAATAAAGGTACATTTACATTCAATTACGCGCGTGCTTAAGCTTAAAATTTGCTCGCTTGACATATGACGTCTCCATGTATCCATTTACATAGAAAATTTCACTGCTTAAGCAAAAGTGAAATTTTCAATGTAAATGTAAAATTTTAAGCTTAAGCACGCGCGTAATTGAATGTAAATGTACCTTAATAGTTATCTACTGTAGAAAGCGACCGGTAGAATTCTATAGTGTGCCTAGTCCCAGCACAGGTGACATCTATGTGGCTTGATGTCACATTTAAGAATAGAGTTATGATGGAGTTATGTCCACAGATAACAATTGGCCTACAGTCACAGATTATAATATGTGCTACAGTATAAAGATGCTGTGTAATTTACCTTTATTTTTTATTTATATATTTATTTCTATATAGTAGGTATGTAAAAATCAAGTTAGATGACGTACGTCACTTTAACTATCATCTTTTGAAACCAAATTTACTAAATTTTTGTACATTTTCAAAACTTTTCAAAAGTTTGTGTAATAAACTAAAAATGCAGGTCGAACAAAATTGGACAAAAATAATAATTCCAAGTGGTACAGTAGATCCTTCCCAAAGTGCAGTAATCGAAGTACCTGCTAATCTGAAAGGTGCGCACGTTGTTATAGCAAAAAATAGGGTAAGATATACCTGTGCACCGACCTGCAAATAATTGTCGTTTAAATTCGATTTGTTTAAGGGAGGACAGGTAGGAGAAGATGGTGCGCCTCAAAGTGGAGATGAAATTGAGCTGGAGGTGACATCAGATAAAGAAAAAGAAATGATAGAATCGATATTAAACTATGAGGAAGAGCGGGAAAGGTTAGTGATAGCTCCGGTTCGTCAGAAATATAGACTGGTAGATCAAATGGAATACGTAGAAACGGGTGTTATACGCAAAGATATAAGTGACTTTCAACAAGCTAGACGGAAATTAGTGTTTGACGTTCACAGTATTATTTCCACACTACCAGACATAAACAGAGGTATGCTATTGTTTTATTCAATACGATTTTTTTGTAGCTCCAGAGTGCGTTCGAAAAATGGTTAAACTCGGTATGACGCCCACAGTGATTTCGAACGCACACTGAATTTATATTAAGGTATTTTGCGCACGCTACTAATATGAAATTATTCTATTTTAGTTATTGCAAGAAGATAAAAAGTTGGATTAATGAAAAATTAATACTCCATACTCCACTTGTGACCATTATCAAAAATAAATAAGTACTGACATTTTAAAGTTTCTTTTATTTCGGAAATCTCGAACCTTTAGTAACGTTCATCCCAACGTAGCGCTACTGGAAAGATCAACAATTTCCTATTGACCGCGACTCAAGTTTCTTTCTCAAAAAACTTTATTTTTAAAAACAACTTTTATTAATTTAAATACAACACTAATGAATACGGCAATGAATATAAAAATCAGACTGAATTCATTTAAATAAAAACATATAAGCAAATATTGTAAGTAGCAAAATAAGCATTTCTCCTTTTACACATATCCGGGTGTTGGGTTCAATTATTATTATAACAGGTAGTTATAAGGGTCAATGACTATAGCTCGCGTGCCTTGTCAACTTATCAGGGTGAGTTCGAGAACGTCACACTGATTGAAATTTTGCACTTGTTTGGTGGGGGTAAAGTGCGGTCATAGTGCGACGCTCCATCGCGGTTGTTAACTATAACCATACTTTTTTAAATATTATTTTTCAAATTTGGACTTTCACTTCACTTCACTTCACTTTCACTTCACTGTTTTGTGGTAGGTATTTACCAACTTTCGACGGAAGTCGCCATTTAGAGAAGCCACATTGGTGACATTAGTCATCAATTCTTATGTAAACATAGATAACCTTAATATACTGAAATGTGTCAAATTGAAAAGCCACGTTGAAAAAATAGTGATTTTCAGTATTAGAAAGGTTATTTATGAGTATTAGTATTAAGTTGTACAATAGTGTTTGGAGACTGCTTTTATCCAACATATAGCACCTTAAAAATATGCATATGAGAACTTTTTTGTTTTCTCTAATTGAATAATTTAATGTACGCCTCTGGTTTGTTTACGCTTCAACGGAAGTCGGCCATATTGAGAAGCCACTTTGGTCTATGATTTTTTCTGTTCTCTCCTCAGTCTTCTACCTCCATGATTTAAAACCATGATTGACATTGACACTATTTGTAATTTCATGATTTTACAGAAAACTACTATTTGCATCAATCTAATAATTGGTATATGGAGCTACCGCATAATCTTTATCACTAGACAACTGCTTTATAATAAAACAAAATAATATTGGCAATATATTTATTTTAAAATATCAAATTGTACATAATCATTAAAATCTTAATAAACGCAGCTAATAAGAACGCCAAAAGGGCATAATGTGCACAAAACATTTTCATATACTTTATCTTGCCCTTCGGAATGGTTTCAAGAGGGTCTTCGAGTATATACAATCGACCACCCCTGGTATAAGTGTAGAAATACAGGTCCCAATCGAGAAGTTTCATACTAAATTCGAACAATTCTTTATCTCTTTTATTCAATCTCTGCCATAATAATTGAACGTTATTGTTGGAAAATGTCCACTGTCTTTGACAGAAATATGACAGTACATCTGCGAATTTATTTATTTTGGCGTATCCTTTCACTAGCCTAAAAAAAATTAATTATTCAAATTGTTTAATAAACTCATAAGCTCCTTCACTCTACAAGCATTTTTCAAGCCTTCAAAAGCATATTCCCAGCCCACAAAAATATTGCAATATGCACGGACTCGCTTTCCTTCATTCTGTCAATCAAGTCAATCTTCACTGACCACCCAATTGTCCAGAACATACACGACATCTATCATACTCTCGTTGCTCAAGATATAACGGTCTCTCTCATCTGGCTTTCATCTCACATCGGCATTGATGGTAACGAAACTGCGGACCGCCACGCGAAAGAAGCTATCACTAATAACAATCCAACACACTTTGTCCAACTCGCACAGATCCACTTCAAAAACGTTACACAAGAATCTTAGCGATACCTTAGCATGACAGCACTTCATGATATCCATCCATCCACTTCTCCTTTCTCCCTTAACTTCTTAACCAGGAGAGAGGCTACTATAATCAGAAGAATCCGAATCAGCCGAACCAAACTCACACACGGATATCTGTTGTCTCCAGGAAATTGTCCCGTTTGCCATAGCTGTAATGACATAGTGACTGTTAAGCACTCACTGACGGACTGCAAACAATTTCGTGCTACAAATCAACAATTTGACCTAAGGCATAACCTCAAGGAGATGCTCCACTGCCCTACCGAAATCAAGGAAGTTTTACAGTTCCTGAAAGCTACTTAATCTATACCGTAAAATGCCACAAGACGGTATGATGAAAAAGTATAACTTTTCAAAGAAATTCGTTACGGAATTAAGCAACAAGAAGGAATGGGATCCAGAAGATACAGAAGACAAAGGTTATCATAATGTCGGATAGTCAAGCAGCCATTAAAGCACTGAGCTCTTGTGTAATCAGTTCCAAAATGTTGTGGGAATGCCTAGACAAACTCAATGAACTAGGCGAGAACAATAGATGGATTCCAGGACACACTGGAATAGAAGGAAATGAAATAGCAGATGAACTAGCAAAGAGGGGGACTGAAATACCTTTCTGGGGGCCTGAACCCTTTTGCGGAACCTGCCCCAATGTAATATTGGAAGAAGTAGGTAAAGCCGAGAAAAAGGGAAGATCTGACCATTGGAAAGATCTAGTAGGGCTTATACAATCAAAGACTCTTCTGGGTAACTACAACCTGTCAAAGTCAAACTGCGCTAAGAGTTTTAACAGGGATCCTAACGGGTCATTGTCGCCTGAATGGGCACCTGAAAAAGCTCAAAATAGTGGAGGAAGAAGAATGCTTTTTTTGCGGCATGGAAGAAGAAACCTCCTCCCACATACTTTCCAACTTCAGAATCCTAGAGCAGCGGTCCGCAACCTTTTTGATATTGCGACCCCAAAATTAAAAAGAGAGTTATGAGTGACCCTAGAAAAAAAAATCACTAGGTTAACAAGTGCAAAGGTTGGTTCAGGTAACGAAGTTAGCTGTTTTTATTTCATAAATTATTTATATTGAAGAGTTTATTTATTTTGGAAAGTAATATTAGAGCAAAATAGAAAATATGCATTTAACATACGAGTAATATTTATGATTGCATTAAATGAGACAAGCAATTATTTAAAAAAAAAGGTACATATACGTAACTTTACAAACTAATGTGAGCCTTGTGCTTGCACACTTGCAGTCAGTATATTAATTATTGGTGATATATTATCAGAAACAGACACCCTCAAATCAGGTTCTACGTTAAGTGTGTAGCGATATTTTGTTTTTATAGTAGTTAATGTGGAGAAAGCTGTCTCGCAAAGGTATGTAGATGCGAATGGCAGCAATTTTAGCAGAGATGTTTTGAATAACAGTAGATATTCCTTTTCCGTTATTATCCAGAACTTGGATAGATTATCTCCGTTTTAAGGACATTGTCTAATTGTGTATGTAAAGAGAGGTTATATTTTATGCATAAACCTTAATAAAATATGATAAGTACAGGACCTTGATGAGTTTTTTTGGCGACCCCAGGGCTGCGGACCGCTGTACTAGAGCACAGCGCCTGGAAGATTACTGGATAGAAGAGGAACATTTACTGCAGACATCCTAAAATTCCTCCGGGAAATAGGGACTCAAGGAACTACTAGTTTCTGAGACTCAACTCAGAAACTAAGTAGAAGTAAGGGCACTGGCGGATCTGAGGGGGGCCATGGGGGCCATGCCCCCCCTTGATATTGGTTCAACAACCAGAGTCTGGATATGCAACTAAACCTTTGATTGGTTTTCAACAAGAATAAAACACACGTTATATGTTTTACAAACCAAAATTATTCGTTGTATTGATTCTCAAACACTCAAACATCCCAAATCCACATGTTTTTAAATTTATCATTAGAATTGTGGATTTGTGTTTTTGTTTGTTTAGTCACATTTTTATCCATCTTATTTATGTTATTGTTCACTAGTTTCAGTTCTTTTCAGTATATTTTCAAACAGTGACCAAAGACATATATCTTTTTGAACAATAATTTTATCAAGTTTTTGTTCCAGGTGTTTTATTTTGAGAGTTTATTATTTATTAGAATTGTGGAATTTTGTTTTTGCTTGTTTCGCCATATTTTGTTCAATCTTATTTATATTATTGTTCACTGGTTTCAGTTGTTTCAAATAAAGAAAATATATATTTATATATAATTCATTTCTATGGATTTTATTACTTTGGTTACAAATTACCATTAACTCATGCCCTCCCCCCCTGAAAAACTCCCTAGATCCGCCAGTGAGTAAGGGGGCTCAATAGATCTTTTAGGCATCAGTGAATGTCACCCCAAAATACTCACATACACACATACATACCGTAAAATCTAATTTGGAATTTGTAATAATTATATTATGTAAATATTTGTATCTATTTTTTCTGCGCCAATGACCAGCGTTGTCGAAGCACGTTTTACTTAAATACAAAAATTAATAAACTTGATACTTACATTGGTTTTTTTCCAATACATATCGCTATAAAATCGACAATGTGTGCTGGTATTGTATGAAGAAAAAACACTGATATTAAAAAAAGCCATTTATTCTGTATCATTCTGAAGTAGCTATGCCATATTACTTTTTCAGATGGAATTTGCGTAGCGTGTTTTGTACTCAATCGCTGGAATTCGTCTGGAAATTAATAAATAAATACAGAGAACACCCCAATTAAACAAAGAACTTACCCCAACTTATAGGTTTTTCAGGTGTACTGACATAATTATATACAGGTATCTCTTTATCAAATTGTTCTTCTCTGCTTTCCTTTTCTCTTAATTCTTTGTTATCGTTTATTGTTCTAAAATAATAATAAAATTGTGAAAATGGTTTATACAGGGTGTTACGGGACTTGGTATACTTGACGTAAGAGATATTGTGCGAACTTAAAGTTGTCGGCTTTTTGTTTGACTGTAATACGATACGATACCGTCATAGTCCAGTCAATATTTTAATTTATAATATTCATTTGACTATAAATGTTCTTTTTGCTTTGAAATTTCGTTTTTCATGAAAAATCAAATGGGATACAAAAAGGGCTCAGTTCACGTCTTTTATCCCGTTTAAACCGAAACGCCTTTTTAACAAATACGTAACACCAAACTCAATATAGAATCATGATTGGAAAGTAGACAATAATAATATTAATACTTTTCAGAGTTTAGCTCCACAACATAACTTAAAGGGGATATACGATTAGATAGCTGCACTAAACATCTTACGTCAACTATACCGAAAACTAACTTGATACACGCTACATCCCAAGCTGCCGCTAAAACACCATTTATAACGTAATCAGCTGGTACCATATCGGCATTATTTTTGGGATTCCCACGTAAAGTTCTTAACAATCCAATAGCCACTCCTATCAAAACACCTGTAGCACCATAGACATTGTTGATCCAACCAGCTACTGGTTCTTTTAATGTGGCAATAACTGCAACAAAAAGTGACATTTTGACTGTCAAATTAGGTTAATTTCCATAGCGCACTTCGAGTTATGAATTGCGCATAAATACTTTTTCTCGCTATGCTAAGGCAACAATAGCTATTTGTGTATTAAGAGCGGAAAGTGATACTTTGCCGCTTGCCGAAAGCGGCAACGCACTTTCTGCTCGAATTACACACAAGATTTTTTCTACGATCACCTTATTTTTAAACAAATAATTAAAAAAAAGCATGAAAAGTACACTTTATTAGAATGTGATGTTGAAAACGTAACAATTATTGTTTTTCGTATTTACCTCTGGATTTAGTTGGCAGAAGATTAAGAGTAATATTTTTAGCAAAATCTGCTATATCTGGAGGTGTGCTTGAAAATTCACTGTCACTATCCATTTTTCAAATAGCTATTTATAAGCAGACAACTTTTTTATAAACTAAAAATGAAATAATGACGTTTCATTAATTCCATAGTCTACTATTTTCACAAAATAGTAGGTAGGTACTTAAATATGCAATCACTGTTACATCTAAGTGTATAATGCATTGCCTACCTTCTGACTGTTATATTTCTACTACGTAAACTTGTCCGTATAAATCAATACTATGAAAATAGGAATCTGCAAAAACGATCAAGAAAATTGTCAATCTTAACAACGTTATATTTGTAATAAGTTGTAAATATTAATTTTTATCTTGAACTAAGAAATAAATCCTTCACTGTAGTATTGAATCAAAATAATATCAATGTATGAGGTTTAAATTATTTTATAATTTCAATAAAATTAAACATATAAAATATACACCTCCATCTATTTGTTGGTAGCGTAACCTGCAGCGTTGTAAATCCAGTAACTTGTATAAATTGTAGATGTCAGTCAAATTATATAGGAATATTTATTAATTTCGTTCGAAATATCTTCAAATATTAATATTTCAACTAAAATATTCGGACTGCTCTACATTTTGTTTTAATATATCTATTATTTACTACCTTTCTTTAGTTTATTGTAAATGAAAACAGGCGAGCGGAAAAGTACGCTCTAGAGCGTAAATAATGTCAATTATAACAGATCGCGGAAAACATCAACTTTGCGGTTAGATTTGAGTGTGCAAAAGTCTACTTTGGGTAGTGATCGTGGGAAAAATCAATTTTTAAGTGTATCTTACCAATAGATGGTCTGTATAAAGCCACTGGGAGATTTTTTCCTTCAGTTCTAACTGCATCCTCAGCCACACATTTTGTAAACGCATACGTATTGGGATAGTCTCCTAGTAGCCTAAAAAAATAGGGATATGTTCGTTATTCATTTAATGTGCATACTACACTTTTGAATATTTGGTGACAATTCAAAATAAAGCATGAATGATAATAATCAGAAACGTAGCTAAGGAGGGGCAGGGGGGAATATGTCCGTAAGAGGGCGCCAAAATGAGTATTGAAGCTAATTGCAGTGCACAGCACTTAGACCACATGTGACCCATTTTACATCCTCCCGAGGAGTTGTCCTCCTAATAGTTCATCGTCCATCCTGTCCTTCCCAGGAAGTTGGACATAGACGTACCAGTGGTGTAGGGTACCTATTTTATGAAAGTAGGGTGTCTCGTAATTACATAGGTGTTTCAAAAATGTGGTACAATAAAAGTTCACGAAACCCTCGTACCACGCCACTGGCTCATTAGAATTTGACATAATCAATACTGTCGATATGTTTTGAAGAGACAATAACCTACAGAAAATTTTAAATTCATACTTCCATCCCCCGTGAAGATATAAAATAAAATGTGTATTTCTTCTGCACCTTTTAACAGCCTGTATCTCACAAACTAAGAAGGCTAGAGAAAAGTTGCATATGGGTATTTTAAATATTTTTTAACGACCTATCATGCCTCTAATTTACGGTACTTATTCTGTATACAGGGGTATCAGAAAAATTTTGGAAAAATCTCAAATCTTTATTAGTAAATTTTTGGAATCTAAGCGATTGGTTACTAAATTTCCATCCGAAAAAATTTAAATATTTCACTTACGATTTTGTTATACTATCCAGTCTATTATCATCTAAACAGTCCACTAAAGTAATCAGTTTGTCAGCCGTTATAGGTGGATCATAAAATTTTTCATCTATCGTAGATCGGATGCAATTTGAATATGCAGTTGACACGTGTACAAATACCTAAAATGAATTAAATTATAACACTAGAAATAATAAATAGTTAAGTAAACAAACTGGGAATCACACTATTGACCTTGCGCAAAAATACTTATGGCTGAGCACTCCACACTATGCGCCCTCTATCTCAAAAACGGTTTGCAAACTATCTGTGAATAATTGAGTTAATTGTGGAGTCATTTAGAAACAGTTAGTTTCATTTAAAACCATATCTGTGAATATTTTAACAAAAGCTAATAATGGTAAAAGTAAAAGTAAAGTAAAAGTTAGTTTAAGCATTTCCTAAGTCATTCACGATTTTAAAAAAGAAGATCCATATGTAGCTAACTTCTCATTTAGGGTATGTACGTACACAGCATGCCTGTCTACTTCCTGATAAACAGTTAAAAGCATTTTCCGAGTTAATGCAATGTAGTTTCTTGTCAATTTTGTAAAATGAGAAATAATAGGATCCCTCTCCCAATAAACCACGTTTGAATAACAGACGGAACATTAGAATCGATTGCTGCAACTTTATATTATGGATTGTATCTCTCTTCACAATTAAATTTGTGCGTTTTATTAAATTGATTACAAATAAATATGTTTACAACCGCAAATATTTCAAGACGGAAGACTTGACGTGCCTAGTAAGCGATTTTGTATTGTTTTGAATAAAATTATAAAAAGATAGGATCATATTCAATGAATGCATTTTATACAGCCTTGGTTTTATTGCAAGCCTGTAGGTTTTTTTTATGCTACAAACTCGTTTAAAATGAATCAAAAAATTAAAAAGAGAATGTCGGAAATGAGTTAAAATATTTTTCAGGTCAATGTCCTTTGGAAATAATATAGTGATCGTACTTATTATTAGATAGTTTGTTACATATCGCTGAATTCAGAGTTGTTATATTAAGTATAGATATGCTTTTATTTGTGATTTTAATATTTAATAGACGCGAAATCGTTTGGTTCTCAGTTGGAAGCATTTCATCATTATTTGACCAAAAAAAAAAACAGACAAAGCTTGAAGAATTTTAGAATATTGGCCAAAAATACAACTCCATCCAACGACTTTGTTTATTAACAAATAAAAGCAAGACAAAACTACTTTAGACAAGAATAGGAAGGTACCAATTTTAGTAACCATGCTGCAGATGTCGGTATGTGTTTTGACAGACCATTCATTCATTTTTTCATTCATACGTTTGGGTTGGGCTCAACAGCCCAGGCACTGGAACTGAATCTTTGTACCATTGCCCATGTTATCTACCTACTTCCATTCCAGAAGCTTCATGTCTTATATACAGGATGTCCCACGACGATTTAAAACTATCTGTATATGGCAAAATACTTATAGTAAAATCATGAAAATTTCTACGTTTGAGTTTTCGGATACGATCTTTTTAACTAAAATATTTTCAAAGATGGCAGACTTTCGGTTCTACCGGAAGTCGACTGCAACTTTGTTATTTTGAATAGAACACTCCGTATATTAATATATTTTTGAATCCTACGTAAAATTTTAGTATAGTTTTGTCTGAAAACTTTTTTCGAAAAATGCAGATTTTTTGAGTTATTGATTTTTTTGTAAAAAATTTGACCGTTGTAAATTATTTTTTCACGAGGATACCCTTAAAGATATGAAAATGGTTTCTGTTCGGTTGCTTTTAGCAAGGTCAAACGTTTTTGAATCTATGTTGAAAAATTTTTCATTTTATACAGGGTGTGTATAAAAAGTGTTCAAAGTTTAACTTCATAAATATGAAATTTCTTTATTTTCTTAAATAGAACCACCCGGTTTTTTCCATTTTAATGCATTCAGGGGTAAAAAATGAGGCAAATTCATGCATACTTTCCTATACCTAAACCTTACCGTTATCCAGATAATTAATGTTTTCTGTAAATTTTGAGAGATGCAGGTGTGGTCTAAATTTTATTTTGACCCGTTGATACAAGCACTAAGAAATAAAAAAGATTATGTAAATTTTCTTTCAATACATGGTAAATATGGCACTAAGTTGTTACAAGAACATATGTGCTTTATTTGCAGTAAGATATCCTGCATCTCTAAAAATTTACAGAAAACATTTAATAACTGGATAACGGTAAGGTTTAGGTATAGGAAAGTGTACATTAATTTGCCTTATTTTTAACCCTGAATGCATTAAAATGGAAAAAACCGGGTGGTTCTATTTAAGAAAATAAAGAAATTTGATATTTATAAAGTTAAACTACTAAAGTTAAACACTTTCTATACACACCCTGTATAAAATGAAAAATTTCCCAACATAGAGTCAAATAGGTCTGACCTTGCTAAAAGCAACTGAACAGAAACCATTTTCATATCTTTAAGGGTATCCTCTTAAAAAATAATTTGTAAGGGTCTGCAACCGTCAAATGTTTTACAAAAGAAGTAATAACTCAAAAAATATGCATTTTTCGAAAAAAGCTTTCAGACAAAAGTTTCGGACCTGTGAATGACCTTTTGACAGACCAAAAATGGTACCAAAGTTACCTTTGGGTCATCGTTTTTCGAAACGAAATCAATTGGTATGTATTTGACAGACCAAAGGGGTAGAGATTTAAAAAATATCCGCTAGGGGCAGCACAATTTAAAACTCAATTGTTCAAATAACAAATCGAAATCTTCCATCTCACCTACTTACCTCAATACTTACCCTATAGCACTTACCCTTAACTTTTTCATGTCCTTAGCTATCCGTACTAGATCCCTCGTTGCTCTAACATTTATATTTGTCGCTACCCTAAGTTTTTCGTCAAATCTAACTGTTGCTGCATAGTGAAAAACACAGTCAACTTCCATTTTTAACGTTTCAATATCATCTTCACACAATCCGAAATTCGGTAGCTCTGCATCGCCCATCATCAAGTGTACCTTTCTGTTGAAGTTGGGCAGTTTTCTTTTTAGCGGACCAAAACTCTTAAAATATTCAACAGATTAGAAAAGAAATAAAAAAACTCATCCCTCTTGAAAAAATTTCGTACACCCTGGTTTTTAAATTATTTTCTCACTTACAGGATCGCCAAAAAGTTCTTCGAATCTTTTTTGTGGGTCTTTTCCCTTTTTGGGCCTTACGATAATGTAAATTTTCTTAACATTACAGACTCTTAGTAGTTTTTCCATGTGCAGCTTTCCTAAATATCCCGTTGCTCCTGTTATAAGAACGGTGGAATTATTATAAAATTTGAGTAGCTCGCTGTCTTCTACAACCATATCGGCAAATGTTATGTCGGCTCCTTCTCTTTCATATTGTGCGTTGGATACATCCATAACTGCTGAAATAAAATAAAAAATATTGGGTATATGAACCGTCTAATATTCAGTTGTTAGGTCTCGCTATTTTTCATCATTTTTAGGTATCACCAACGAACATTAACAAGACAAGAAGGGTCACTCTCCGTCCGAACTTTCATGTCCAGCTTACACAAGCGCGCCGACTATTTCGACAAATTCCTGGAGCCGTGCACGTGCTCGTGCTTATACGAGGTTGATGCAAACCGCTAGCGATTAAAACGAATAAACGTTTACTTACCCGGGTGATTTAAATACATCTAGCAATAATTGTTATTGTAACCTATTCCGCTTAGTGGGAATTAAAATAAAAAAGGGAATATCGTCGAGATATTCAATTGGTGAATCTAAGCATAATTATAAAAAGAACTGGTAGCAAAAATGAAGGGAAAAATGAAAGTTACATCAAAAAGTATAATAATGTAGTAAGAGACTATTAGGTATAAAAATGAACAATAAATTGTTTGCAAATGCCAACTTGAATAGGTATTCTAATATAAAATGTATACAGGTCATTACAGGATGTTTCAAATCCGAGGACATCAAAAAGTACCAACTTACCTAACAGTAAAATACGGGAACTGGGAAAACTAATTATCGCGATTCGGAAATTATGTGAATCGATACACGAACCATCCAAAACCAAAGGCGTTTAACCAAATCAGTTAAAATCTATGAATTTTGAAAGTCTTTCATATTGAATATGCCGGTTTTCAAAGATGTTTTAAGATATTTAATTTTATGTTAGGTTTCATTGATTGTTTTGAAGAATATCTATTTTTTATATCCTGGTTCGCAAATTTAACTGTAAAATAAATCCGCAGCCTAATATATAGGTTTAAAAAATATTTATGAGGAAACTCTTTACAAGGATGTGTTAACAGTAAATTTTTATATAATTTTCTAAGGGTCGCTCCAACGTTATCGTGACAACTAAATTTATTAAAATTTTCAACAAAGATTATTTCTAGTTGTTTAACATATTCTACAATATTACTAGGAGGTACATTCAGACCTCCATAGTTTTTAGAAGTCGAATATGCTTTATGCTCTAAAAATACAGCCGCTTCTTTTGGTAATGTCTTTTCATCATCATACTTTGTGCAAGCACAACAAGAGTGTTGCAGCAAACATTTCCTTAATAGATAGCCAGAAATGTAAACTATAGCATTGCCAACCGTACTTGAAAGATTTCTATAGTCGCATGTGAAAACTGTTAAAGAGCAATTATTTGTCAATATAGGTACATCGATATTTTTATATTCTTCTAGCATATCAGAAGTTACATTGAGCCAAACTGTATTAATATATTTAATACAATTGGTACCTTCAACCTCATTAAAATATTTTAGAGAAAATAATTTCTTGAATGCCCTACAAAATTGAATTCGGGTTGGATTTCTCGAGTTTCCGCAAAAATTTCTTACCAGACCAAAAAAATTTTCAATGCAATCCTGATTAAGGTTCCTTGTTAAAAGAAATGAATAATTGAATTCCTACATTTTAAGGTTTCCCATAAAGACAGAGCAGCGGTAATAGTAATTTTTACCTTTCCATCATTCTGTTTGCAGAACCAAACACAAAACTCTAAGTACGTAAATGTTTATTTTATTTCTAAAGGAAAATTCGCCCACTCAAAAAGATAACTGGTATATTTCTTTACATATCCCTACGACGGACAGCCTGTTTATGCATATCGCGCGTAGGAGACTTACGGTTCTCTATACACAGTAGCATCCGATAATCGAGCGAGATAGGCATAACGAGGGGAGGAGCTTAGAGTGATCCTCCTACTCTTAGTTAGGTGATAGCTTTAGGTAATGGTTTGTGAAATCTAGCATTGGTTATTCAAATAATTAAACAAACATATTTCTGTAGCATTCACTGACAGCCAGGCTTTGCTTAAGGCTATCAGCAATCCAACAACTAGGTCTAAATTGGTTAAAAACTGTGAAGAATGCCTTAACATGCTGACAAGAGACAGCGAAGTGTCTCTAATATGGGTGCCAGTACATGAGGGGATTGCAGGAAATGAAATGGCAGACCAGCTAGCTAAAGAAGGTTCTAAAGGAGCCTTCACAGGTCCGGAACAGTTTTCTGGAATCACAAAAGATTACATAAGAGGAGAAGTCGGGAACTGACTAGGTAGGAACACCAACTCAAATGGAGGCTGACAAAAAGACACCTCCATACTAAGAGTCTACTGAAGAAGTTAGAGAAGGAACTCTCGTCCAGGCTGTTGAAACTTAGTAAGAGAAATTTGAAGACAGTTACCGACCTGTATTCTGAGGAAGACACCTACTCACATACTCTCCCTCTGTAAGAACTTACAAGGACTCAGACGGAATTACTTTGGAGTGGAAATAACACGCCATCACAACTACTGAAGATCCCTCCAGATAAACCGGTGGCCTATGTACAAGACACGAAGCTTCTGGAATGGAAGTAGGTAGATAACATGGGTAATGGTAAAAAGATTCAGTTCAAGTACCTGGTCTGTTGAGCCCAACCCAAACGTATGAATGAATTTCGGTAACAAATACAGATTTCGCTATGAAATAGCTCTGAGCCCATACGCTGCAGTCCCCGAGATTCTTCTTTCATACCTTGACACAGGACTTTCACTTCTATAGGTTAATCGGAGTGTGCTTTGTGGCCTTAGCTGCCTTGCCAACTTCGACAACTCGTTTGCCACTAGCGCTTCAGGTGAATGGGTTTGAAACCTCATTTTTTCATACTAGGTCTTTTTTATAAACTTTCACTTCTATAGGCCAGTCCGTTTGGTGGTTCAGAGTACCAAAGTTGTTTAAATAGTCAAACGCTCTTGATGCTCCGAAGGAAGTTAACTCCATTTTTACCGGAAGTGTTACATCTGTCAAAATATAACTTATGACCCAATTTTCATAAAAATCGTGCTGTTAGCTTCCAATATATACACTGTGGCCCGAAATAAAGGAGTACCTACATTTTTTAATTGGAAATATTTTTTTGGTTTCTTGGGCGATTTAGTACTCCCCCCTGCGGACAATCTCTGGTTGCACGTACGGCCATTGTCTCCCCAATCAGAGTTGATTCTATGAGCCTGCTTCTGAGCATGCAGTCTATCCACCTACAGCTCGTGGCATCGATACCAGAATTCCTCGTTGCCTTAGCTATAGATTCATAGGAGGAGCTCCTTCTATATAGTACAATTTTAGCTAAGACAGTTTTCATTTGCAACGAGCTCAAATGCACTGTTATATAATTTTTTTTATAAGTCCGACCTTGTACATTATTTTTGCTTCCAAATTTACAGTCATGTTAAGGACATGTTAGGTTATTAGCCCTGCAAAAAGAAAATAAATCGCCCGAAAAACAAAAAAAATATTTACAATTAAAAAATGTACTCCTTTATTTCGGCCCACAGTGTAGATAGTTTTCTTTTTAATGACACATCCTGTATATTATGCTCTCCCAAACCTTTATTTTTACTTTTACTGTATCACAATTTTTTCGGGACACAGTGTATAACAATAAAACATTCGTTTATTAATTAGTTTATCTTGTTAAAATTTCAATTCCGCCGCTGAGATATTTTTATGTCAGATACTCCTTTTGCATCGGAATGTGGGTATTAAGTGCTACAAATGCTTAAACATAAAATAGATTTGTTGCTTAACACGACAGGTTTAGTATTAGTATTACGGTGTGCATTTTTGTAATTTTGATCTTATATGGATGCAATAAAGTGACCCCATTCGACAACGTTACAAAACGTGTACTTTTTTTTTATTAAAACGAAACACAAACAGTGAATTATGTTCTAATGGTTATTAGATAAGTTGTGCGAAGATTCAAATATGGTAAAACTGGGTTTAGCAAAACTTTATATTATAAAGGGAATGATAAAATCTAAGACCACAGAAAACAATTTAAAATGATTCCAGGAGCTAGATATTATTTGACAGCTTGTCAATTTAGTTCTATGGTTGTTAAAATTGGTTGAAATATAGCAGTTATAAACAAATCTTTTGGGACTAAAGGTGGATTTCCACAGATCCGTCATCCGATGTCCCATTGTTAGCCGTATCGGATGAATAAAAATGTCAATGAAAGAGTTAGGTTAAATCTGATCCGATGACAGATACAAGTTAAAAAATTTTCAACTGTTTCCCATGGAGGACGTACCTAAGTTGAAACTTTCATATAATACCACGAGAGTGAAAATTTTGTCGTAAACATTTTTCGATTGTCATGAAAGTTTGTTGCTTGGCAATTTTGCTTATGATATTTTTAACAAAACCACGAGCCGTCAGGCGAGTGGTTTTGGATTAATTTCATGAGCAAAATTACCTAAAAGCAACAAACTTGAATACGACAAGAGAAAACTTTTACCTTACAAAATTTTTAATTGAGTGGTATTCGACATGACTATTTCACGAGATAAAAACTGAAAAGTCATATGTTTGAACGTTTTATTTATTGCAAACTTCAATTATACAAAGCCAAAAAAATAATAGTAACATGAAAAAAAAATTACTTATTTATGTAAAAAGTACAATTATTATACGTGTACGTTGTAGCATTATTTTGGGGATTGTTTTGCATCATAACCTGTGATGAATTTAAGTTGGAAACTGAGGATTCCATTTCTTTATTTTTATTTTCTCGAAGGTTATCTATAAGTTGGAAATGGTGTTTTTCATTTAATTGTAAATATGGTTTCAAAGAATGGACAAAAGAATGTCCTGTAAGCTTAATTACTTCTTGTTCACCAACTCCTTCTTTTGCTAATGCAGATATTGCAGAAGCCCTATGTGAATGATTGGTTATTTTAATTTTTTTTGTGTCTATACCAATTGATTCTGCCGATATTTTCGTCCACTTTGAAATTGTATTAATTCCCAATGGTGAATTTTTGTACCATATTCCTTTCTCCCAATTTGGATGTACTGTTAAAATAATCTTGTTGATGTTAGATAAGGATTGGATTCTCTTTTTCCAATAATTTTTAAAAATAAACGAACGGGACACAAATTGTTGCTAGCATTATTTCTTACCAGCCACTTACTGCCAGATAAAGCTTTTTATCCTCCTTGTGTCGTTTTGGAAAAGATTGGATTATATTCTACCCTGCCAGTAAAATTACCTTTATTATCATTTTCTTTTTAAAGTAATTAATATCACAGTTATCAGCTTCATTTCCACGCCATGCTAATTCCAACGAACATAAATGAAAAAACTTTTTTTGTAACCCATCAGGATTATCTTCAGAATAGCTTTCTACCATTTCCATTAATTCTTCTTTGGTAAACGCGTTAGAACTTCTTTTTCTGGTTTTAGGTTCAGCCTGAAGCTTTTTACGTTTTGTATCCCTGGCCAATCTAGCAAATTCATAGGTAATATCCTTAAATGGATCAATTTTGATGTTAAATTCTAGAAAATATTTTTCCTGAACCATTTGAGCAGTCGTATTCCAAAGTGTTTTCACACTAGCTTCAGTATAATCAGTTCCATCTCTTTTTTTCATGTTAATACCATAATCTTCAAGAATTTTTGCTATAACTTGTTCAGAAGTTTCCTTTTCTAACGTATAATTACGTGCGTCCAGAAACATTCTAAACTGCTCCCACGCAGACTTTTTTGTCTTCATTGTATTTCGCAGTATACTTTGCTTGATTGTACTCTCTATTTCATTCATTGAATTATTTCCAAATCTTGTATTATTCATGTTAATAATACTTATTTAAATTTTTGAAACAGTTTTAATAATTTTTAGACAGCTAAATAAATAAACAACTTAGTTTCCTTATAAACCACTAACAATTTCATATTGAATTTTATCACAGAGTGATAGAATTTTATACACATAGATTTGATATATTAAGCGTCAAAAAATTGCCGCGACAAGACAAAAAATTGCCAGTTCAAAACCTTCAAATTTTGTCAGTTATCAATTTACTCTAGTGAAATAGTCACTCATATACATTTGGCGACTTGTCAATTTTAAATTTTTATACCAATTACAAAACTTTCGAGTGTGGAAGTCCATTTTGAAAACTTCCAAATTTACTGTAAATAATTTGACATTATAATGCTTCCGTCACTGATAACTGTGCACTTTGAAAATTATTCATAAATTTCCGCTAGAATGAACATACATTTATTAATAACTAGTTGTTTCAATAAATATAAATTATTCCAACGTGATATACCTATAGTACGGGTTTTATTCCAAATTGCTTGAGTATTGAATGATAACAAAATTTCCTTTAAAAGGAAAATTATTCAGAACATCTCTACAGAAATTTTACGTTTTTTTAAAGGTCATTTTAGATTAGACAATTTTTCGTGCAATATTTAGTCCAAGTTTTGGAACAATATTTGGAATAGATTTCTTGTGTGAAATATTGGCAACCTGTTTTAAGCTATTTTAGACTATTCCAATTTATTGAACAATATTTAGTTCAAGATTCTGCGCAGTGATCTGATTTGATGATAAAATAAATATAAAATTTGAAATATTTATTAATTTTCACGGCTGTTCATCTCACTAAGCGAATATTAACTTTAAAACAGAGGAAAAGGAGTGTTTTACATTGTACAAACAAGCATGTTTTGAGATTTCCTCAATTAACATTTCAATCTCTAGTTTATTCAAAGACATATTTCTCCACCACTTTAATAAATAACCACAAATTATCAAGAATAATGACATTTTCATAGAACGTTCATACGACATTTTCATAGAACATTTCCATCGTGAAATACAATAAATCAAATTGTTGAGAAAATAGAACCTGTTCTATTTTTTTTACAATTTGAAAGGGTAGACAATTTTCAATACAATTTTCAATTTTAGACTTAACAATTTGAATTGTTTCAAAACTTGAACTAAATATTGCACAAGAAATTGTCTAATCTAAAATGACCTTAATATCTACTTGAAAACTAGAAAATATGAAGAAATCCATCGAGTTTTCGTTAAAACGAGATACAAAAACCACAGAAATGTATTTAAGGTGACAGTTGACGTGATATTCACTGTGGAGGACCACAATAAGTGACAATTTCAAATACAAAAACCAGAGAAATGTATTTAAGGTGACAGTTGACGTGATATGTACTATGGAAGACCGGAAGTGACAATTTTAAATATTCGTTAACGTAATGCCCATTATGGAAAACCGGAAATGACTATTTTAAATAAGCATAGGCTCGATTTCTAGGTTAGGGCAGAAAGTCAAAAAGAAATAGGAGCAGTATTGTAAATGTACTCTCGTTAAAATGAATAAGAAAATTTTAGAAATGGATTTAAAGTAAGATAGAGTAGTTTGACTTAAAACTCATTATGCAAGACCGGAAGTGACAATTTTGAATAGGCGTTAACGTAATGCCCATTATGGAAGACCGGAAATGACAATTTTAAATCATAGGCTTGATTTCTAGGTTGAGGCAGAAAGCCAGAAAGAAATAGGAGCAGTCTTTCCTTAAAATAAATAAGAAAATCATAGAAATGTATTTAAAGTAAAAGAGACACAGTAGTTTGACGTAAAATTTATTATGGAAGACCGGAAGTGACAAAATTAAGAGACTTTAACGTTATATTCATTATAGAAAACCAGAAACGACAATTTCAAATAAGCGCATGTATGTGTGTTCCGTTTCTAGGTTAAGGAAAAATCCTGGACAACCTTGTCGGCTATAGAATATTATTCGGAAAATTAATTAAAAAGTAATTTTTATTGACAAAAACATGGTTTGAATTTATTAATCAAAACCTAATTAGTTTATAATTGGTTTCGAAAAAATATTATTATAATAGGTGGAATTCTTTGGTTAATCAGTAGCTAACTGATACAGATATACTTTGTTTAACCATCCTTTGTCGTTACGTCATAATCGGTGACGTATTCTGCTGTTTTACGTTATTAGTTGAATATTATTTTACACTTAACCTCAAAATTATAATCAATGACATAATATTTATTATTTCAAAATATGTCAACTGAACTGTCAAAAGTAACAGATAAAATTTATGTCAACCTTAGATAAGAGATACGTTAATGACGTCATAATTCCGTCTCATCCATTTCATGAATGAGAGAGCAAGCTGGACAATGTATGACATAATGGCGAAGAATGGATAAACAAAGTCTAGGCAAGGCATTTGTGATCAATAAACAATACCACTGGTTGTGAAACACGCATGATCGCTAGTCGTTCGAATGGTCAGGAATACCCAATGCAAATGACATTCGCAGAATTATGAGATGCGCACGACCTTGACAAGTAAGAAGGTCAAGAATAGCGCCCCTGGTCGTTAGAATGGTCAGGAATACCAAATGCAAATGACATTCGCAAAATTATGAGATGCGCACGACCTTGACAAGTAGGAACGGTCAAGAATAGCGTCTCCGATTCCAAAACGTGTGATTTTGTATATCGCTCGACCTTTTATCGTATCTTATTATCCCTTTTATTTCCGTTTTCCAACGTTTCAATGATATTTACTCGTTCTAGAATTCAATACAATCGCTCAAAAATGTATTCAAAAACTGGGACGTCTCAATTTTTATTGGTATACTGCTAGAATCATTGGAATACTATTTTTTTTTGGAAAATATTGTAAAAATTTTGAATTTAATGTAAAATTTGTCAAAAAACTAAAAGTTGAACCAAATTCACTCGTGACCACTCCTATATTGAACGATTGTGATGGCAAAATCAATTTATCAACAACTAGCTATGTGAAAACATACAGGGTGTTCAATTAATATTTTCGATTTGAATTTATTAAGCACATGATTTTTGGCAAAAAAAAACTAAATTCAACTTTAAAAAAAGTATTTAAAATAACTTTTTTTTAATTATTTTCAATTAAAACATTTTGTCTATGTTCTATATAAGCCGTTTCCAGCTCAAAATAAATAAAAGAATACATGGGTAATATTTTATACAGGGTGATTCTTGAGTAAGGAACCAAATTACAATTATACGTTCAGAAGACAAAAATAATATTTTACTTAACAGCAATGGGTCTAAGTATACTTATTATTGAGGGGGCTATTGGAGTGATATAATAGTTATTTAATATGTACCAAGGGTATAAATAGATATTTATGACCTGAGGGCGACGTCTTAAGTCGCCCGAGGGTTTTAAAAAATCATGTTTGAATTAATAGGTGAATATTGACAAACGTAAATGTCATAATATCACAATAAATTTTATATGTGTCAAAGTTAGAAGTCAAAATGAACGAAGATTTTGGAATTCCTGACGAAATTATTGAAAAAGCAAAGAAAGCAACTGTAAATCTGTTGCCAAAAAAGTCTAAAGAAGCTTACGACATGGTTATTAAATAAGTTGAACAAAAAATTATTTCTCTTTATGCCCGTGCGGGCCATAAAGTACGACATTAGATAGTTGGTAACTCGATAAATCTATCTAAATTAAATAAGTGAAAATACTAAAGACAAAAAATGAACTCTATGATGAAACACCTACTCACTTATTTTCCTACTGTCAGACCTCACAAGGACTCCACGAAAGATACGAGACACTAGACACTATTTTCTAAAAGCACTATGGTTACGATAAATAATTTGAACCCCATCACATATTGGAATCACTGGGAATGAAACAGCTGACAACGCCGCTAAACTGGCTACAACCAAAACCAAAAAAACACTTACAAATCCCAAAATATCTGTCTTAAAAAATATGTCAGAGACTCCTGTCAATCATACTGAGACACAAGACACTGCACCCTTCATGAAATACGATCTAGTATAAAATAGCACCACGACTCTAGCCCGTACCCCACTAAGAAGCAAACTTAGACCCGGTATTATTTTTTTCTACAATTTGGTCTATTACTTATCAAACACCCTGTATATTCAAAATATGCAATATTTTTACTGCATGACTATTTTTTTATAAAAAAAATTGGCTAGCTGTTTTTAATATACGGTACACTGTTCTTATTACAATGTTTTTTGAAAAAATGTTGATAAAAATTTGAAAAAAATAATTATTTTTACATACCTGTTAATTTTATTATAAAAACCACCACAGTACACTGTCAAAAATAACAAAAGATAAAAAACAATAAAATCAAAAGCTAGTGATACGCGTTATTAATAATTTATTGTCAACTAAGTTAATGTGACTGATTGGAAGTTCATAGGTGAGTTCACCTTACCTGTGTGTTTGTATTTGATAGTTGCGTATGTTTTCTCCCCACTTTTCACTGCATTTAAGTCGGTAAAGCGCGCTGATTTCTGCGTATTAAAAGTGTAAAAAACGCCTGGAAACAGATCGAATCTATTATATGCAGATTATTTCCGTAATCGTATAATTTTGACAAGTTGAAAATTGATTTTTCTTATTTTTTTGTATGCGATTTTTGATCATTAACAGACTATATATATTTTAAAGGCTTTGTACAAACAGTCCAACAGCTGATGCCTCCAGTAGCAGTGCAGTGCTGATTTTGTTTATCCTTTAGGTCAACAATGAGCTAGAAAAAAGAGCAGACGTATTTTCTAATGCCAACATAAATAATGTCAAAGCACAGATTATAAAGAGAACAGATACGAATTTCGGTAAAACATCAAACGGTTTTCAGCTCCGTCTTCAATGACCTTGGACCTTCAACTCGGTATGGCCGCGATGTTGACAATTTAAAATATTTTCTGAATTTCTTACCAAATTGCAGTGTCGACTCGGGGACAATGACAATTTCTAGTGCCGAAGAACTTTATAAGCCTCGCACCTTCTTTCGCTCGGAGCAAAGCCACTCGCAAAATAATTTTGATGCTCGGTCAATAATAATAGTCTTAACCACCTTGGTGTATAATTTACTATTATTTGATACGTTACTTACATAAGCACAGGCACTTAACTAAGTAAATATAAATCCCAAGCAAATATTTTGGTTTTAACCTTGATTTTTTTGTTGATGTTATGATTTTTTATACAAAAATACAATTAGAATATCCAATTCTTAAATTATTAAAATGTTCATATCTTCCAACCGGTTTTATAATAATATTATATAATTTTTTATTTAAATTACCTACTTTCGGTGTACCCACTATAAAATTGGATTTTGGAAAATATAAAAACTTGTAACTACGGTCCAAATAAAATGAAACATCCTGTATCTGTATCTGTATCTGTAGAGTAGGAAGGGTGAGTGTAGGCTCACAGCACTTAGGCCACATGTGACCCATTGTACATCCTCCCGAGGAGTTGTCCTCCTAGGTCATCGTCCTTCCTGTCCTTCCCAGGAAGGTGGATAGATCACTAGGAGACATCTCCTTTATATCGGCAGGTGTAGGCCAAGACTCACCGAACACACACTCTCTTATTGACGATAACTCCGGACACTCGCATAAGACATGCCTAACAGTTTCATCTTCCTGTTCACACATCCTGCAGAGAGGTGTGTCCACTAGCCCCATATTATGAAGGTATTTCCTTATAAGACAGTGGCCAGTCAGAAATCCTACTGTTAAGAGTAGGTGATCCTGGCAAGACTGCATCCTTTGAATCCATCCCATCTCTTAAGGGATTGAGCATGGGTGTAACGTTTGGCTAGTTCCGCAATTGTCAAAGTCGTTAGGCCGTAGGTGTCACTGGGTCCTAGAATTTTAAGTCCAGCGGCTTCCCTGGCTAAAGAATCGGCAATGCGATTTCCTTTACTCCTGTCGTGCCCTTTAACCCACCTCAGGATAATAATGTTATCTACCGAGGCGTCAGCTAAATCTTGCTGGCACTCTAGTACTAGCCTCGATATAACACGTTGTCTGTTCAAGGCTAATAGGGCTTGTCTACTATCAGTGCAGATTGTTATGTTTTTGCCAGAAATTCCTTTACTGGATAGTTCTTACGTGGCAATTGAGATACCAGCCAGTTCTGTTTGAACCACGCTGGTATTGTTTCCCATTTCCCACTTAATCTTTTGGCTTAGTGCTCTCGAGTAAACTCCACATCCTGATCCTTCTTCATTTTCGAACCATCTGTATATATGCGTATTGCATTTGCAGCATCTGGCTCTGTGTTCTGTTTTATTTGTATTTTGTAGGGTTTGTTAAGCAAAAACCTGGGTTCAATTGCATTATTCGCTGCCTGCAGCAGAGGTAGCGCAGTAAGCGCTTTCTGCCATAGGCTTAACCTCAATTGGCCCACTCCTACTTCGGGGCTTACACCAGCCGTGCGCAATCGTACCATAGCCATTAACTCAACCTCCTTGGCGTGCAGGTCCAGAGGGGTTAGA
Source organism: Galerucella calmariensis (assembly GCA_910591675.1). Taxonomy (NCBI): domain Eukaryota; kingdom Metazoa; phylum Arthropoda; class Insecta; order Coleoptera; family Chrysomelidae; genus Galerucella; species Galerucella calmariensis. Next base: position 226,209 of record CAJUYG010000385.1, on the reverse strand, counting down.
CCAGTAATTAGTTCCATTGCTGCGGTTGGTGTTGTTCTCATGGCTCCTGTGATGTTTAAACAAGCCATTCGCTGTATTTGATATAATTTTTGGCCGTTGCTTGTAAAATCTTCGGTCCCCATGTAATTGCTACATACGTTAACATGGGTTTTATTATTGCAGTGTAGATTCAGGTGACCACACGGGGTGACAGACCCCATGTGCGTCCCACTGTCCTCCGACACT
>CAJUYG010000385.1:212036-225974 GCA_910591675.1 Galerucella calmariensis | reverse complement strand
CACACGGGGTGACAGACCCCATGTGCGTCCCACTGTCCTCCGACACTGCTCATATGCCACATATGCTCTTTTTGCTTTGCTGTGTAGATGAGAGTTCCATGTTAGTTTCCTGTCGAGGGTAATACCAAGGTATTTCACCTCTTCCGAAAAGTTTAGTTTGCTTTTGAAGATTTCGGGAGGTTTTAAACCCGATAAACTTCTTTTCCTGGTGAAAAGGACCTCAGGATCTCAGTCTTTCTGGGATTGATCGACAGTGAGTGTTCCTTACACCATGTTTCAATTAATTTAAGCCCATCCTGCGCTCTATCGCACAGTGTGTTCACAAATTTGCCAGTATGCAAGACATCCTTTATACAAAAACAACAAATATTCTTCAGTCTATGCATACAAATCCCACGCAATTTTTGTGGGAATTTACAAGTAAAAACTCTTCAAACATGATTTTATTTTATTTAGAAATAGTTGAAGCTTTTCTCAGTCATATTTGTTCATAAGAATGTTTAATTAATGGAAATTAGATTCATTACTATTAATGAAACAAAGAGATAAGTATTATAGGATGAAATTCCATTGAAAATGAAAACTAACGACCTTGATTATATCTATTGCATCGGAATTTGGAAATAAATAATAATTAGCGATATTATTAAATAGAACCGTTAAGAAAAAAATTAGTTTAAGATATTAAATGTGACATATTGCGTGAAAAAAAGAGTAAAACCATACAGGATGTCCAAAAATATTACTATATTAAAGATATTAAACATTGTTAGTTATTCTTACATATAGAAAAGCATCTTTATCTTTCTATCGCTGTCATATAAATGTGAATTCCACGTAAATATTATCTTTTTATAATATTATTCTAAGCGATACCAAATTTAGGTGTGTAGGAATTAATAATTGACCTTTGAAATAATTCAATACAAATGTTGAAATGGTATTGATTTTATTTTTAAAATTACAAATTTATTGAATTATTCAAGGTACGATGAAAATGTCTACAATGACTTTTGTATTCAAACAATCTGTCAACAAACTTGAACAATTCAATATGAGCGGTGTTGTCAGGTTAACTGTAAAATGCAGAATTACAGAAACTTTTAGATTGGCATTATAATAAATTTAGTGAGAAAAATAAACTTTATGACGTTGTGTGTGTTGGTATCAGGGAATATTTTTGTTTATTCTTCTAGTATGTTCATTGTTCGGAGGTAATAACAATTACTACTCACTTTTCTGAATTTATTTTACATGTTTTGAAAAATAATGTATCTTGTAGTATAATGTTAGTAATAAACAGTTGTATGTATACATAATAAAAGCTAGTTTAACCTTATATGGTTGAATTAAATAGTTTTCACTGAATTTAGGTTGGGGAAATCACCACATACAAGTTGTATTTAAAATATTGAAGGACGTTTCCACGACATTTCTTTATTCTTGTTATTTTTTCATCTACTGCGTATTTTAATGTTTAGAAGTATGTGACATGAATCTATTAATTTTTAATCTTTACAATATTAGATTTTCAAAATGTAAAAATAAAACTCACTTCAATGCAAAACTGAACAGACAAGCAAAATTATGTTGAAATTCGATTTTAATTTTTTTTTAACAAATTTTAATCATTTCCTGTCAAGTTGTTTATCATTACAACCTATCGCTTTGACAAAAAGGCCGAAAGGATATGGAGATATACAGAGTAGTACAAAAAATTGCATTTTACGCTTAACTTCTGAACATCCTGTGGAAAATTTAATAACTGAATTACGTTTATTTGTACCATGTTTTTCAGCCCAATCTTTTATGTACAATTTTTTTTTTAGCAACTTCCTTCCTCCGAGATTCATCGGAACTACCTAGAAATGCATAACGTCATGTGCACCCCGGAGCCTGACTGCTGTGCTTCTATCTTTGCCAAAATTTTGATTGAGCTTGCTTATATTTTGCTACTCCTTTTCTTCCTACTTCTTCTCCTTCATGTCGCTGATAATGTTTTTTGCGTTTATCCATGTATCATCCTGTCTATAATGTTTTCTGGCATTATAAGTCCTCCCAGCTTCCCACCCTCTAGTCACGTCTGTATCAACCCAATCTGTTTATATTGTCTAAAATCAACATTCGCATTTGTCATAATGCTCAATATACTCTACTTTATCCCCATTATTCACTAAACATAAAAAATCTATTGTTACATATTATATAACATCTTTAAACTGTCCAAAGAAATGTATAGGTTTGACAACTCAACATCTAGAAGAACGTCTAAACATTTACTGAGACCTGAAAGATCTATTGTGCCCCCTCACTTCTATTTAGAGCCTGAGCAAAGTCTCAGAGACAGGCTTCAACTTAGATACAAACGCTACCCAACTGGCAAAATGGAATTCTAAGAGGACTGAATTGTTGTATAACAGTCGAATAGCGTTGTTTTAAGGACTTTTTGTTTCAATTAAGCCTTTTGTTGCGATAATTTTGTTTTTTAAAGGAAATTGTTGTATTAAATGAATCTATAGTAACTTTTACAATATATGATATAACGAATTATACGATCATTTCTTTTAAAATGATATAATACCTTATAAGCAAGTTTATACAATATCAAAAATATCATTTTGTACCTTTTGTATAAGAGTTCTATAATATAATATATAACTACAGCTACAACATTATAAAATAGTTACTTAAGCTTGTCTTATTGAAGCTGTATAATGTTGTATAATAAAAAATATTGTATAGCATTCAATTGCGTTGCATTATAAAACTCTTTTTAGTTGTAAAACAGTTATCGTATACCGTTCCATTTCACAATAAAATATTGTTTAAGGCATTTCTTTGGGATAAAATTGTTGTTTTATAAATCGCCATGTTTAAATAAGCAATTCTTGTACCGCTATCGCCGACATTATGAGCAATTGAGATGGAAACATGAAACTATATTGAAAATGTGACTTTATCATTATTTAAAGAATTATATTGTGAAAGAATATCCATATGAAGTGATAAACGATTAAAATAATAAAAAAAAGTATTTTAGGATATCCTATTTTATTATTTTTTTAAGTATCTACTTGAAACTTAAACAGAATTAAAGCGCTTCATTTTCTTGCCAAATATACCTATACCTATAATCTATCAGTAAATTTGTGGCGCATCAAAATTTGTGCTAGTAAACCATCCAAATGAAATTATCATTTTTACTATCGATGTCCGCCCAAGCGGCCAAAGTCGTTTTCATAAGTCTCCGTTTCTACAAATGAAATGTATGAAACACGTTCAAGTTGAAATATAATTTGGTTCTGATATTCTTCACTAAAACATGAAATGTTCTTATAGATAGATGACAAAATGTTTCCATTGTGCTCGAAATAACAGCATTATAAAAAAATATATTGCATTATACAACCATTTTGTGAGACCTTCATATCCGCTTCAATCCTATTTTATAGATGTGACTACATGACACACTATTAAATCATTTTATAGTAGCTGTATAAATGATTATAAAACAGTCGATTAAGAGTTGTATAAATGTGTATTAAACAGTCATATAAGAGTTGTATAAACTTTTAATAGAACTGTTATACAACCAAACAGTTGTATAAAAATGGGCCCTTTTTAGTTGTATAAGGATCATTTAATTGTTTTGTAGACCATTATAAGAATTTTAGTATCCTATAAGATACATCTTGTAGCTGTTTATACAAACCTTATAGAATTTAAATTGCTACTTGGGTAGACAATAAGTATTTTTGATAATATTGATAATTTAACTAATAAAGAATGTTACGCGTTACTTTATGAGCACACACAAAACTATTGTATTTTTGTCCACCCTGTACCAATTGGAATCAACATCTGATACATGTGATACAGCTCAGATATAGTAATCCGAAAATTGAGACAAAATGGGGGTGTTCCATTTAAAAAAAATGACGATGGCGTCATTACTCGAAAGTAATTCACCCTGTATGTTAGATTATTTCTTAAAATGGTCTGTTTATAAAAAAAGCTAAAATTATTATAGCTAAAAATGAATTTGTTCCATACTTTACGGACACAGTGTATATAAAATTAAATAAAACACAATCAAAGCTATGCAAAAAATATATTTCAAATTTCATTCTTATCTAAATAAAACCCTGAACAAAATAAATTTGCTTATTGCATAAACAATAACAATCATAATTGCAGCTGAAACAATTTGACTTATCAGCTTCTTCTGCTGCTTTTCCTTACCTTTCGTAAGTGTAGACATAGGATCCTTCAGCAAATATACTCGCACTCCTTTGGAGTAATTGTTAAAGTACGACTCCCAATTTAAATTAAATATGTCGAAATTAAAAAGATCTCTGTCTCTGAAAGAGAGTCGTTTGAGTAATTTTTGTGTGTTGTCATTAGAAAAGTACCATTGTTTGAGCATGTACGGACTGAAAAGCTCTTGAGCGTAATGGATCTTGTTGTAGATATTCATTATTCTGGAAAGATATTTTCTTGTTATTTTAAGTAGAACTTTAAATGCTTTCACTTACGCTGGTCGTTTTCCTGCTAGTTTTAGACCCAAATCGCACAGAAAAGCAGCACAGACGTGTAAAATAAACGTCAGAATTTTGTATACGTAAAAATGTGACGTATTAAACTGGGTGGGAAGCTGTAACATTTTAACGGATGGGACATCTCTTGTCACTGTGTGTATAATTCCATGCCATTCATCTAAATCAAAATTTTTTATTGTTTTTAAATAAATCGAAACCTTTTAAAAATTTCATCGTACGTCTATGGTAAATGGAAATTTTTCCTAATAGATAAATCCAAAAATTTTAACGTGTGCTTATGATAGAAGGCAATTTTTAAAATTAAATCAACCCCTTACACAAATTCTACCGTACGCCATTGATACATTGAAATTTTTGCAAATAAAAGAACATTTTTTTAAATAGTCTTTTCAGTTAAAGAGGGGATTCTCCAAAACCTAGTCAAGGTTAAAGATAAGTCTCGGGATGAAAAATGTTAGTTCCAAAGTACCACAAATATCTGAAGCACCCAACTCTTGATATCCTGTGTCATTGTCTCATATCCCGACAATAGATATCTCTAGATAGTATGTTAGGTTGGTAGACTCCATTTTTCGTAAGAAGGAACCCACGCGAAGTTGCGAAACCAGCGCCATATTGTAAAATAAAATAAACAATACCAATTTTGGATTCTGCGCAAGACAGTTGGCAAACTTCACGCAGCTTCCTCTTATGTGGAATGGAGTCTACAACGTCTTGCTTACAAATGAAAGTGTTGGAATACAGATGCACGTGGTAATGTGGTTGTTATGAGATGGATATTTCTGAGTAAGCTTACCAGTAGTAATTGGTTTTTCTTGAGAGGTGATGCAGTGGTAAATATTAGCTTCTGTAGTACTCACATCGCCTCTTTGTAATCTAAGTCTAGCAGGGAAAAAAACGGTTTATTCAAATGAAATAGAATTAACAATTTTTCATGATTTTTGTTAAAGTTTTGAGGTGTATAACTAAAATTGGGAGTGCCGGTAATTTTGTCGCTAAAAATTCTACTTAAAATGCTTCCGAACGGTATAATTAACAATTATACAGGGTGTAACAATAACAAATTTAATGAGAAAACAAAAATAAATTTTGGAATCGCATTGAAAAGTTCTCTTTTAGTTCACGGGATATAAGTAAGGTCTTAAATTTTAAAAAAAATATATAAACTATACTAAAGCGACATTTATACTTTACGAGTACTGTAGATACTATTTCAATAGACTTGGTTAGGATGTAGCTACACTATCCGGAACCAAGCACGGCAAAATCGCGGTCGAATCGAATACAGGCAATAAGAGAGTAAAAAAATAGAAAATATTGGGAGAATCTTCCAAAGGAATGTTTACTGTGGACCACACCCCCAAATACACCTACTCTACACAGTACCAACATTAGAAAACATTGTTAAAATATTTTACCCCACCTACGGCGCTGTTTAAATTGTTGTATCTTTCGTAATATACAATGTGTTCAAATTATTGCAAACAATTACTGACTTTTTTATTGAAATATTCATGTTTATCTGAAAAAATACTAATTTGCAAGTATGCATAATATTTTCTTACTTTTGCAATCCCGCATACCATCCTGAAGCTATACAAAGATTAACAGCATAATCCACTGGTATAATATCTAGAGTTCCATCATTATAATAGTTAACTTTATTAATTCCCAAAGAGTACGCTACTGTGTCTGCAACAAGCCCGCTACTATTATCCACGAAGCCTGTTACGGGTTCTTTTTCAGATGGCAACACTAAAAAAAAGACACAATAATGTTTATCAATGCTCTGTTAAATATTGAAGACTTCTGCTGAATTTTAGCTGTTGGCAAAAGTGTTTGACAACTGTCACTGTCACTGTCATCTATTATCTGTCAAACACTCGACTATTCTAGCTGTCACTATCAAGAGGATGTTAACAATAGAGAAGTTCAGTCTTAGGTCAGTGTGGCCAACAAAAAGTGTCAGTCATTCTTGTCAGAAAAAAACACTTTTTGTTGGCCACACTGACCTTAGACTGAACTCCTCTATTGAACTTACAGTTGAATAAGAGGAAGTTGTGTTCCGTGATTCTGACTGTCAATTGTGTCAATGTTTATCATCATTTGGGTCGATATCAAAAAGCTTCCATTTTTATTTATCTATAGTAAGATGGTAGCGTAAAATTAATATTAATTACCGACAACTTTTATTAATTATTGGCGCCCACTTTTGTACTACCAGCAAGGCTGTCAAATGCTCAATTACACGAAAGGTTTGTTCTCACAAGCATCACAGACAATCTTTGACAATCCGGATTCGGCGCAAAGAACCTAAAGCGTTCTCACAAAGATTTCTGATTGGTTTGAAAACTGTCTATTACTTGTAAAAAATTTTCTGTGAGAACAAACCTTTAGTCTCCAGTCTCCATTGTATGTCTACTAACTTTTAACCATCAGAAGCTAGATTAGAATACACGGGAATACGTCATTGTGCCTGCCCTGCTCCGTGGGTTTGTTATTGAAATGAAATGAATTGCTTTGAAGTGCTTCAAGTCAAATCATGACACTGCAGCTTGCTTATTTAAAAAGCCAGTGCTAATAAAGAGACTTTCTAATATCATTTCTGAAGATATAGACTCGTTGAATGAATGAATGGCAATCTTCGTATAAATACGATAAGTACGGCAGGCACGATGACGCGCAATATGGCGACGTCAGATGACCTTCAATAGTTTATAGGCAACCTATATACTTTAAGGACCTTGTCTGAGTGCTATGTTGCTGTCATATTAAATTTAACCAGGCATTGATAAACCCGATTGGTAGATATTGGAAAGATATTTTGAGATATAGGGTGGTGCTGAAAGTTATTTTACTTACGTAGGGATGGTCTAACGATGGTGATGGGCATTCCTTTTGAATTTCTTTTGATGTAATCCTCGATTACATTCATGGTGAAGGTATATGCATTTGGGAAATCTCCTTGAATTCTGTGAAAATAAAAACAAATATCAAATGTCAAACTTAACTTTCACGTTGGGTTAACTTGTACCGATTCGCTTAAAGCTGTACGAGCTGACCATGACAATAGTTTTATCCAGCTCTATATTCAAAATATAAAAGACAAACCGGTTATTAGCAATATATACTTACTGCTGCTGCAAATTGTTAGCATCGGCCTCACTGGAATTCTCCAGAGCTTCTAACAAATCTTCAGCTGTAATTCTTGGTTCATAAAAGTCTTCATGTACTTCATACTTTGGAAAATTCGAATAGACCGTAGAAAGATACACGAATGTCTACAAAACAAGATTGATCTAATTGAGAACACTGGATCAACTTTATTTACATTTTTTGTGTGTGTGAAAGAAGGTATATGGAACATAAAGATACTAAAGATAGAGACAAAAAGCCAGCTCGGATCCCGTCAGCATGTAAGAGAGAGATAGTAGGTAGGAGGTTCTGTCTCTGTATCTGTAGAGTAGGGAGGGTGAGTGTAGGCTCACAGCACTTATGCCACATGTGACCCATTGTACATCCTCCCGAGGAGTTGTCCTCCTAGGTCATCGTCCATCCTGTCCTTCTCAGGAAGGTGGACAGGTCACTAGGAGACATCTCCTTTATATCGGCAGGTGTAGGCCAAGACAAACCGAACACACACTATCTTATCGACGATAACTCCGGACACTCGCATAAGACATGCCTGATAGTTTCATCTTCCTGTTCAAACATCCTGCATAGAGAGAGGTGTGTCCACTAGCTCCATGGTAAGGAGGTGTTTCCTCAGTTGACAGTGGACAGTCAGATATCCTACTGTTAAACGTAGGTTTTTCCTGGTCATCGTCAAATATTTCTTCGGCGCCAGCTTCTCAGGGTCACCGAGGGTGATCCTAGCAAGACTGCATCCTTTCATTCCATCCCATCTCTTAAGGAATTGAGCGTGGGTGTAACGTGTTTGGCTAGTTCCGCAATTGTCGAAGTAGTTAGGCCGTGGGTGTCCCTGGCTAAAGAATCGACTCCTGTCGTTTCCTTTAACCCACCTCAGGATAATGTTGTTATCTGCCGAGGCGTTAGCTAAATTTTGCTGGCACTCTAGTACTAGCCCTGATATAACACGTTGTCTGTTCAAGGCTAATAGGGCTTGTCTACTATCAGTGCAGATTGTTATTTTTTTGCCAGAAATTCCTTTTCTGGTTAGTTCTTTTGCGGCAATTGAGATACCAGTCAGTTCTGTTTGAACCACGCTGGTATTGTTTCCCATTCCCCACTTAATCCTTCGGTTTAGTGCTCTGGAGTAAACTCCACATCCTGAGCCTTCCTTCATTTTTGAGCTATATGTATATATGCGTATTGCATTTGCAGCATCTGACTCTGTGTTCTGTTTTCTTTGTATTTTGTAGAGTTTCTTAAACACAATCCTGGGCTCAATTGCATCATTGGCTGCCTGCAGCAAAGGTAGCGCAGTAAGCGCTTCATGCCATAGGCTTAACCTCAAATGGCTCACTCCTACTTCGAGGTTTACACCAGCCGTGCGCAATCGTACCATGACCATTAACACAACCTCCTTGACGTACAGGTCCAGAGGGGTCAGACCTGGGTCAGACCAGTAATTAGTTCCATTTCCGCGGTTGGTGTTGTTCTCATGGCTCCTGTGATGTTTAAACAAGCCATTCGCTGTATTTGATATAATTTTTGGATGGCCGTTGCTTGTAGAACCTCCGGTCCCATGCAATTGCTCCATATGTTAACATGGGTCTTATTATTGCAGAGTAGATCCAGGTGACCACTCGGGGTGACAGACCCCATGTGCGTCCCACTGTCCTCTGACACTGCTCATAAGCCACATAATATACTCTTTTTGCTCTGGTAGGTAGGTAGGTAGGTAGGTAGGAGGTTTAGGTTTCCTTTCTCTAATAGCGTGTATGCTAAAGACAGAAAAACCTCTGATCATCTGTTTCTTTCTCTCTCACCGAAGCTCAGACGGACATTTCCATTTACACAGCCTCTATCCATAGGATCTCTATGATATGGAATCATTAATTGTCTTTGTTAATTAAAATTCTAAAGCCAAGAAGATGTGAAGAATGGTGAAAGAGAAGTGAAGATTGAACCCTTGCTATTGAGTAGCAATAGCCTTTTAAAACTCACCTTTAAATTTTTAATTTGCCTAGCGATATCGAGCAGAGCCATAGTTCCTCTCACATTAACATTTGCAGCATTGGTAAAAGTTTCATCGAGCTTGGAAGCCCCTGCGCAATGGAAAAAGCATTGGACTTCGTTTAAAATACGCTGCTTGTCGATTTCGCTTAAGCCCAAGTCCGGTTTTTGTAAATCGCCTTGAATTAGAGTTACTTTTTCGAAAAATTCGGGATCGATGCGTTTTACAGGCTGGAACGCCTAAAAATTAGAGATAAATATTATAAACAATAATTCTATCCAATATAAACATCTCTTGATAATACCCACACTGTATAGTGGGGATGTCTCTGTGGCTTTGGAAAGGAACTCCACAAGCTCTGCATTTTTAACGATCTTAACCACTTCTGGGGAGAAAATGGGCGTGGTTTTTCGAAGCCTCCGGGGGGCTAGTCAGTGGTATTCTGTATTTTAAGATTTTGGTCACATCACCTATGACCCTACTATGAAATTAAACACGAGCCACCACTACTGTGAGTAAAAGAGAGAAAGCTATAAAACATCAGAGAGATAATGTCGCATCCCCCTCTCCGGAGAGCATATCGAGACAGACCAATCTAGGGTGTTGGATGGTTGTTTCATAGAGGGGAAGCTTAAGAAAAACCCCAAGTATCTTTCAGGCGAAAATCCACACCATAAGAAAGAGCGCCCAGTTCAATATTGATAAAGGATAAAAAAAACAAAGGATTATCATTATGTCGGATAGTCAAGCAGCCATTAAATCACTGAGCTCTTGTGTAATCAGTTCCAAAATGGTGTGGGAATGCCTAGACAAACTCAATGAACTAGGCGGGAACAATATAATCACCTCACTATTCAGGATACACTGGAATAGAAGGAAATGAAATAGCAGAAGAACTAGCAAAGAGGGGGACTGAAATACCTTTCTGGGGGCCTGAACCCTTTTGCGAAATCAGCCCCAATGTAATATTGTATAAGAAATGAGTAAAGCCGAGAAAAAGAGAAGATCTGACCATTGGAAAGATCTAGTAGGACTAATACAATCAAAGACTACAACCTGTTGAGATCAAATGAATGCGAAGTCAAAGTAAAACTTCGCTGAGAGTTTTAACAGGGATCCTAACGGGACATTGTTACCTGCAGGGGCACCTGAAAAAGCTCAAAATAGTGGAGGAAGAAGAATGTAGATTTTGTGGCATGGAAGAAGAAACCTCTATCCACATACTTTCCAATTGCACAGCACTTCAGAATCCTAGAGCACAGCACCTGCGAGATTAATGGATAGAAGAGGAACATTTACCTAAGTTGAGGCATGCAGATATCCTAAAATTCCTTCGGGAAATAGGACTAAAGGAGCTACCTACTAGTTTATGAGACTCTCCTAAGAAACTAAGTAGAAGTAAGGGGGGCACAATAGATCTTTTAGGTCTCAGTAAATGTCACCCAAAAATACATATGAACATACATAAGATAAATTAGAATAGAAATACTTTCCAGCGGATTGGATTACCTATGAAAGTGTTCAAAAAGGGGGGCTTCATTAATAAAAAAACTGACCTCTTAAAGATTGTTCACCTTGTATGATAGATTATTCTTCTTAAAATGGGAAACATTTTTTTTAAATAATAATAAATGTATGCGTCACTTTTTGTACGCACTGTATATTTACCACTGAATCAAAAATATCTGCACACCGTTCTTCGGCACTTCGTCCATCTTTATCTCTTATCAATACGTATATGCGTTTGGGGTACACACTTCTCAATAGTTTTTCCAAAATTAATTTTCCCACGAAACCCGTAGCGCCCGTTATCAAAAACGAGCTATTTCTGTAGAAATATTGAATTTCGCTTAATTCTATATTAGCTGCCATTTTCAATCACATTCGTTAAGTTAAGAAGATAGAAAGTTAATAAATTTTGAAAGTACGTAAGTCTATTTTCCTATTGTATGGTAATAAAGGTTGGGATCTATGTTAATTTTAACATATTTTAAAGCGAAGACGTCTAAGTTTAGGTAATGGAAACCATTTGTTGGTATCATAAAGGACGTCTTATTTGGAATGTCTAAAAACTCATCATGGTTACTACCTTAATATCGCGCTGATGGGGACTTATATGTTAAAAACTTTGTTGCAAAAGACACTCGGTATCTGTTTACCTCCTGGACGTCTATTCCTGAGCACTACTACTACTACTACTACTAAATGTGCAGGCGAGCCTTGTCCTGGACAACTCAAGCCAAGGCTCCGGCACTGAGTCCACTGGCGAGCCCATTGTGTCATTCCTGCTACCTAGACATCCATGAAGCCGAGCCCTTCAATAAAGGTCGCAACCTTATTCAATGGATTTCTGCTTGTGTCTCCAGGGACCATAACAGGGACTCCGAATATTCGCCTGCGTAGTACAGCCCAGTGTGGACACTCTAAGAGAACATGGACTGACGTTTCGTCAGTCATGCCGCAACCCCTACATAGGGAACTTTCCTCTACTCCTAAGTTGTGAAGGTGTTTCCTCATACAGCAGTGCCCTGTTAGGAGTCCTGCTATCTTCCTTAGCCTACTCCTTGATAGTTCAGTAGCTGCCCTGGCGTGTCCATCAGTTCATCCCTTCAGTAAAAGTTTGGATTGTCTAGGACCCTGCAGAGCATTCCAATGAGCCTCTTCTTCGTCTCTTTGCGTATTTTTTGTTTTGTTAGGCCCAGGGTCGGGCCCGGGCCGCAGGAAGGAGCTGCCGCCCCTTCCGCAGCCAGTGCATCCGCCATCTCGTTGCCTTCAAAACCAGAGTGGGCTGGAATCCATTCTAGCTGCACCACGTTCCGCCTTGCAAGATTAGCAAGTCGTTCTCGACATTCGTTAGCAAGTCCTGAGTTGCTGGTATACCCACCCAGGGCTTTAATTGCTGCCTGACTGTCGGAGTATATGGTTATGCGTCGATTCACATAACCTCTGTCTAGGTTTATCTGCGCACATTCCAAGATAGCATAAATCTCGGCCTGATATGCAGATACACCATCACCCAATGGTACACAAACTTGTGTTCTTGGGTTCCTGGAGTAAATTCCAGCCCCTGCTCTATCACCGGAGCATGAGCCATCTGTGTACCAGACGGTCCCATTAGGCTGTGTATTCCTCTCTTTTTCCCAGGACTCTCTAGCCCGGATCATGGCCCTGTATGGGGTAGCGAAGTAGTACTTACGCAGACATTCATCAGCCGCTCGAGCCAGAACTGGAATATCTTCCAGGAGCCGGAACTTCTTGACATTCATCAGCCGCTCGAGCCAGAACTGGAATATCTTCCAGGAGCCGGAACTTCTTGACGTGCCTGGACTCTTCCCCTCTTCGCACGTATCCCAGCCGTTTCAAGCGCAGGAAATCCCTCCCCGCCTTAGCCTCGATCACATGGTGAAGAGGCTGAAGACCAAGGATCACTTTCATCGCAACAGTTGGTGTAGTCCTCATGCAGCCAGTTGCACCCAAACTGACTACCCTTTGAAGGCGTGCCAGTTGCGATCTAGCCGTGACCAAGGTTACCCTCGGCCACCAGACCAGAGCCGCATATGTGAGCATAGGCAGCATAATCACTCTATAGAACCATATGATCGTTTTGGGGGTCAGTCCCCACCTCGGACCAATGGCTCTCCTACGGGCCCAATACGTATTTGTCACATTGCTTAGGCGACTATCAAGATGAGCCTTCCATGTCAGTGATTTATCAAGGATCACTCCTAGATACTTCACCTGTTCAACCACCGGCAGTGGTACTCCATCAAGATTTAGACCCTCAGGTCTTATACCTCTCTTTTTGGTGAAAGCAGCTATCTCAGCCTTGGCAGGATTAACTGTTAGTCCGTGTTCGTTAACATGTATCCTATTCAGAGCCCTTTGCATGAAGTCTCTGAGAACGGTAATGTGCCTTCCAACAACAAGGACAACTCTTCCTGAGCAATGAGCGGCATAGATTTATGGCGAATGATCACATGAGGCGATCGTCGTTATATTCTTGGCCCGGGATCCGATATTATAGATCTCATAAAAATCATACGCTCCGGATCGCATGGTCCGAAATAGAGGAACAGAGTCGAGGGAATCGTTGCTTGCCTAGTAAATAGGTTTTTTCATGGAAATTTGTACATATTGTATATAATAATTATATTATTACTATTTCTATATGCATTCCGTAATTATTCTGTCAGTTCTGTTTCTTTGAATCTTACATTCATGTGCATAGAGTAAAAAAAA
>CAJUYG010000385.1:165727-211936 GCA_910591675.1 Galerucella calmariensis | reverse complement strand
GCATTCATTTGATCTCAACAGGTTGTAGTCACCCATAAGCGTGTTTTATACTGTAAAGTTATCGTATCTTTTTTCAGAGTACACAACACACAACAAAAATATAATCAGTCCTAAAACTGATTCTTGTGGTACATCTCCACATACTAGCAGATTTTTCTTCTATTTTTGCTTTAGAAACAGCAAAATTGTCTATAAGAGTTTCTGATTGATAAACACTTTTCAGCTGTCGGTCTTGAAGGCGCCAGATTTACCAGAGTGGCGGGTGTTCCGGAAAAAGGGGAAAAGAAGAAATTCTTAACCAGATCAATATGGTTGAACAACAATCAACTGAGGAGCATTACAAATATGGATACGTTAACTGAAGCTGTTTTGGAGTATCCGGATCAGCTCGGTTGGATCGATTTTTCGTATAATAGGATCACTGAAATCGACGAGGTACGGTATATAGGGAGTTTCCAAAGTAATATGTTATTATTGCTTCCACCACCATGGTGTATATACAATTTTTCCCACTACTAGCCAAATTTAAAACAAAAATTTAAAATAATTCACAAACGCAGCACGAGAAGCGTTCACCCCGTTGTCTGACTGACAAGTACACTGTCAGTTTTCGATATATTAGGCAATCCAGATCACGTGACCAAATATGGCCGTGCAGGGCAAACAATAAGGCTATCCAGAACACGTGACCATATGACATACAAAATGGCCGTTGGTAGACACACAAAAGATCATTTACCTGCGTTTTGCATAGGTGCAAAGTTGTGTTAATAGTTTTTTTCCTATTATACGTGTTTAAAGTTTAAATAATGGCTTGTTCCAATGAAAGTGATTATCTATTGACGTTAGAGAGTGACTGTAAAGAAATTGCCATAAGATACAAGGGAAAGATAAGAGTTATTCAGGGTATTGATCCTTACACACTCATGAATAACCCTGCTCCTATTGAAGAAACTCAAGAAGTCGACTTTCCACCAGTGACTTATTTCCACATAGTGTCGTGTTTGGTCCTGACACACAGTTTTTACACCAATGCTTATAAGAGTTTGTCAGCATACAAATATTTTCAAGTAGTAGGCATATTTTCTAGTTTCACACTGAATTATTTATAATTAATCACAATACAATAAAGAACTGAACCTTTAGATTAAAGAAGACCACAGAAGACGAGTAAATTGGCCGAACTAAACAAATTTCACATACAATAATATCATAACAAAAGATTTGTGTGTCTACCAGCGGCCATTTTGAAAATCATTTGACAGCATCTTGGATAGGTCTATTTAGACAGATAGGTTAGTTTTTTATTGTCTATTCAGTCATAAACAGTGCTCAAGACTATTTAGTCGAATTTATTAGTATATTTTGCTTCAATTTAGTATATTTTATTAGTGTTTAGTATATTGTTCATTAGATTAGTATTTTTCATTTAGAATATATCACTTTTCTTAGTTTTTATAAATATTGTTTTTGAACAAAATGCCTGCTACATACAGCCTGATATTTGATTTTTGAGTCTGTTAAATCATCTCTATTGATTGTTGCTAACCACATTTCTCTCCGCTTCTTACTTAATTCATTCTTGTGCACCAAAAATGTGTTCTTTAAAACAGCTGGGACCTTAAAAAAGCTAACTTGGTCTCGGTTTGGACGGCTCCCACAGCCGACTACAATACAAGTTGTTGGCATTTTGAAGTAGGTGTTTCACTCCTGAAATCCGTAAGCATAAAAGTTAAATACTGCACGTGATATCTTCCAATTCAAGCAAGTGAAATTTTAATGCCAGCAATTTCATAAAAGTTTCACTTTCATTATAATATTGTATATGTTTTAGTCAGTGTGTACTTACCCGTAAATATTAAATAATAATTCTTGATAGTCTAAAAAGCACTAACAAAAAAATAATGTTCTGATATAGGTACACAACCAAAAGTTGGTCCTAAATTGATATACCCAGCTTAAAAGTTTTAGAAAACTGAACTTTTTATTGTATATTATTAGTATAGAGACACCAGAGCAAAATAAAAGCACATTTCTCCAAAATAAACACTTATGTATACCAAAATCCACGGTCTACAATGTATTAAATCACATTTGTTTGCCCTGTGTCGCCATATTGAATTTTATTTGACAGGTCTCTGGATTGCCTAATTATGAGCGTATTCGTTATGTCATCTGTCATTTTTGGTTGAGCGCGAATTTTAAACTAATGGCATTTTTATCCAAATAATTTTATCTTGATAGGTAATTTCAAGCAGCAAATATGTTAAAGACAATCTCCAGGGTATACAAAATTTTGTTGCACAAGTTTTTGTTGAACTACTATCCCTGAATTCTCAAAATTCAACTTCTCAGTTAGCTAGAAGATGCAATCATTGTCAACTTCACAGCTAATAGTGGAAAAAAATGTCTTGCTAGTTTTTGCAGTATACCAAATTTTTTCAGTGTATAACGAGATTCAAGAATTTGAAAATCGTATATTTTCATGGTAATTGCATTTCTGATTTGGACGAAGTTAAAAAATTGAAGCCCTTGAGCAATTTAAGGAGCGTAACTTTCCACGGGAATCCCGTATCTAACCATCCACAATATAGAAGTTTCGTGATAGCCATTTTACCACAAGTAATATCTACTATTCAATGATCATACTATAGATTAATGAAAATAATACTTTTCAGTTGGCGAATTTGGATTTTACACCGATACTTCCGAATGAAAAGAAGTTTGTACAGCCTACTGATTTGATCAAGAAAAGAGAAAAGAAGAATTCCAAATGATTCGGTGTATTTCAAATACTTGATACACAAATATATATTTTTTTGAATATTCATTAGCAAACCTATGTTCAAATTTGTAACCACTTTTCCAGCGATTTAAGTTTATCCAAAATAGTTCGCTTCTGGATAAACTTTTACTGGTCTTGAATTTCATTTCAGCAGCTCATCTAATCTTAAACTTCCTCTTTTGTTAGTTGATGTTGCAAACATTTAAGTAATTCTCGACCTAAACCTGGAGATATGCCTATCTCTATAATTATTATCATTAAACTTATTATTCTAATAAACTACAACAATGTAGCTGTGCAAATACGAAAAAGTCCAGTGATTCAGAGCTGGTTGAAGAAGAATATGACGTATGTTTCAAATTTTAAAAACTTAACCTCACAAATTTAAAATTTAATTTATAAAATGAAAAACATTATCGATAACTTCGTAAGTAAGTACATGGTTATAATTCGAAAACTAATTTAATAATTTGTAGGAACTAGACCTTGAAAATACGAATGACACTGATCAAATAAGTATTTTAATATACCTTGCCTGTTGTACACAAAACTCTCGAGATCCTTTAGAAATAGAAGTCGCTGCTAAAAAATGCTCTAAAATCTACACGCATTTATATGGAAACGATTTCACCAACTATCAACATTTACTAGAAAAATCTAACGTTGTTATAGACTCTTTCAAATTCAATATTCAAAATAGACCATTATGGCAAGCTATATGGATATATGCTATAAAATATTTCCAAATTCATCCTTCCAAATTAAACATTGTTAACTCAAATGACCATAAAGACTTACTTCTATGGTGTATTAACTATATTTTAAGTAATTTAAACCTTCTTGACCAACATTCGTTGTACCTTTTAAGAACCCTACAGTTAATTTTGAATAGGACTGATTTACTCACACATTCAATGAGCTTGGAAATTTTAAATTGCATGAGTAATTTTACTTTATCACCCTTACCAGGATTTAGGCAATTGGCAGCATCTATTTCTAAGCAAGCTATTATTCATATTGGTAAGTTTATTATACCTTTACTATTATTTAACCTTGTAGAATTGTGTTATCTTGATATTGTTTTAGAATCTGTAGAAAAATCCAGATTATATGATATTAGTTTGTTACCAATCAAAGGAATTGGCACTGACGATATTATTCAAACATATACAGATGATTTTGTGAAAAACAATATTGAAAAGATAACAAAGAAAGTGTTAATGATGTTCTTTAATAATATAGAAAGCAAAGATGGTAGTATTTTATATAGAAAGCTGGTAATAAGTACATTTGATGAATGGATTTATAATGTTTGGCCACATTTTTTATCGAAATTACAAAAAATTGATTATGAAGGGTGAGGAGAATAGTTTTTTTTATTTTAAATTGGTCCTGACAGTAGTATATTTTGTATTAATGCTGCGGAATTTATCATTTATTGATTCTATTTGATATTTATGTAAAGATTCCACAGAACATTGTATTTTTAGAGAATTTTTCCAAACGTTATTAAAATACTGGATACCAATATCAATTAATGCATACCAAAAAGACTTTTATGAATTTATAAAACAGCAACCTATCGATCTACAACTAAAAGCGTACGTGATGCTGGAATCGAGAAGAAAAGGTTTCCATTTTGAACAAACCAACATATTCAATAACATTGAAACAATTAATCTTCACTTGAAAATAATCTCGATATATAGAAAGAAAACGTTGTACCCTGATATAGTAGACGTGAATTTTTTAATGCACTTTTTATATTCGAATTTGAAAACTTATTTGGAAGATGAAGAAGTTGATAGTATTAAAAGATTATTTTCGCAGATGTTTCTTAACGCTCATAATTCTTTGAAAAAAAATGATGATAATTTTCAATTTTATGCTAATTTTGTTTATTCAATTTATAATTATTGTTTTAACTGTTTGGATACGGAGTTTTTTCAAGTGGGAGCTCAAGTATTGCACATTCTTCTTACTATTTTGAAAGGTATGATAGTTTTTTTTTATTTTGTTCAATAGCATGGTCAAAGTACACATAAAACCTCCCAAAAAATACAAAAAACTTGAAAATTCAACACGAGAAAAACTTTATGATTCTAGGTATGCAAATCGTTGAGTAAATTTTGAGTGTGTTGTTTTTTCACTCTAATTGCTTAAATAATGAAAATACAGAAAAATGTTTAAATCAAAAATTGTAGTTGATACATTTATCTACAAATTTTATCTGAACAGTTTTTCTGTAAATTGAAAAGTTTGCGAGATAAAATTAATGTCAGTGCTAGTCTTGATAATACATTTAAAAAAAATTTTCAATGTAATTGTAGATACCCCATTTTGAAACACATTCCACATGAATTTTTTTTTCTCAATTCCATTGTTTACTTACTATCGTGAAATTAAAAACTTGAAAATTTATGTTTAAAAATACTCTTAGGGAAATTTCGTATACAGGGTGCCCCAGGAGTTCGTAGCAAAACCTTGGGAGGTGATAGAAAGGCTAAAAATAATGATGGTATGTCATATAAATTTTTTTCTTCACGCCCTTCGTTAACGAACTATAGGGCTCTAAAGTTGGGAATGGAAAATGGTTTTTTTATTTACAATCATTAAATGGCTTATTGAAAATTAGTAATATTTCAACTGTAAATAACCACCATAATTGCACACTTTTTGACGTGATATACAAGTCTACAACATGCTTGTGAACTCAGGTACCGACTAAGTTTAATGGTGGATGCGCCATTTTTTTGTTAAGTAAAACTTATTTCAGTTATAAATGCAACATTTGGCTTTTGTGAACATTTTTAGAGATATCAAGTCCTCTTGTGACATCTCGATAAGTTTTTTGTAATTTTTGCGGTATTTAACGGATATTTTGTGTGCTTTGACTAGGCTATAAATGTTAGTGACACTTGACTCTACATGTTTCCTCTTTTTGTAACTTTTTTTTAGGTTCTAACAAAGAACTTTCTCTAATCTATAAATTAGAAAAACAGGATTTCTACGATTCTAGTGAAAATAGATTATACATTAAACTAAAAAAGGAAAATCTATGGAAATTTGATGATATGTTTCTCCAAATTCAAAATTGCTTTGCAAGAACGAAATTTTTTAGTTTAATTCTTACTGAATTACTAATAAAACACTATGTACATGATAATTCTATGGATACCATTGGTATTATTAAAAATGTTTTAAAAGAAGTGGAAAATTCTCCTAATTTATTAAATACTGAAAAAATTATAAACTGTGCGAACTTATTGTTGTCACAAGAAAAGTATTCAGATATTGCAGAGAAGTTTCTACAAGAAATTAGTGAAAATTTATTGAACAATCTAACAAAAAAGACTGTGGATGAAATTAATTTATTTCAAAATGTTTTATATTTAGAAATATTAATTATTGCCAATAAGAGACAATTTGAAATAAAAAATATGAATGAAGTATTAAGGACTGGTCTGGAAACTATTGATTTTATATTGGAAAATGATTTTTTGAAAGGAATTAATTACAGATATCTAAAAGTTTTGGAAACATTTATAACGGTATGTAAATAATAAATATACAGGGTGGCTCTTGATTTTAATGTCGGATTCAGATAATTTATGAAAGTATAATATTATTTTTAGCGAATGATGTTCTTCATACGCCCAATTATAAACCACATTTCTTGGTCATGGATAAACAAAAAATATACAATTTCTACTTTAATAAAAGTCATACAAAAAAGTAACATGAAGAAACCAGTATCAGTTAGTGCGGACATATTAAAACAATTCGGTTTCTTAATGGAGGAATTTGAATCAGATAAAATATTAAAAATAAATATTTTACAAGAAACATTAGAAGCTATCAATGAAGTTCCTATCGCTAGTAATTTGAAAATTAGAAGGAATCCTGAAAGTAGGTTGGTTATCCACTCTATGTGTGTATCAACAGAGGGTAATGACAAAGTAAGTGATATTTGTGTATTGAAATAGAGGGGTTTAGTTTTAAGGTCAGTATAGGCAACAAAAAGTGGTTTTTATGACAATTCTAGGAACTTTTGCAAGTCACCAATAGAGGAGTTCAGTCTAAGGTCAGTATGGCCAACATAAAGTGTTTTTTTCTGACAAGAATGACAGTTAAGGTCTACCATTTTTGCTCGTTTTTTATCATTGCGAACATCTATATTGCTTTATTAAAATAATGAATACACCCCCGAAGCGTATATCTTGAAATTTAAAATAGCTGAATACTCAACATATCGGTGGCCAATAATTCTAGGAACTCTTGGCATGTCACCATTTCATTTCGGTTATCTGTCACTAGTTATGTCAGATGTCAGTGGAAAAAGTAATTAGAAGAATAGAGATACAAATAACTAGAAATGCTACAAAAATCTAATCAAAAATGGACATACACAATTAAACGAATATCAACAAATATAAATATAACTGACATTTGACATAACTAGTGACAGAATAACAGAAATGGAATGGTGACTTACCAAAAGTTCCTAGAATTATTGGCCACCGATATGTTGAGTATTCAGCTAAAAAGCCATTTTAAATTTCAAGATATACGCTTCGGGGGTGTATTCATTATTTTAATAAAGCAATATAGATGTTAGCAATAATAAAAAACCTGCAAAAATCTTGTCTTGAATGGTAGACCTTAACTGTCATTCTTGTCAGAAAACTACACTTTTTGTTGGCCACACTGACCTTAGACTGAACTCCTCTATTCATTTCTGTTATTCTGTCACTATTTATGTCAGATGTCACTGCGAATAGTAATCAGAAGAATAGAGATACACTACAAAAGTCTAGTGGAAAATGGACATAAACAAATATAACTGACATTTGACATAACTAGTGACAGAATAACAGAAATGCAAACATAATTTTTTTAAATATTTAAAAATGGCAGGGGAAAATTTTATTTGGTTTTAACTTTGGCTAGTTTAGTACGTAACTCTTTTTTTTCTACGACCTTTTATAATTAAATTTTTAGCCGCTTCTTCATTGGATCATGAATTACCTTATAGATCTTATATCCGATACAGAATCCAAAGATTTATCGATATCTTGTAGTTTACACACAATAGAAATATTAATTTCCGACAACCGATTACAGAACCAAACTTTGCAGTACATACCAAATATCATTATACAGTGTGTAGAATTATTTAAACGACCGAACTGGATTGTGAGGTAAAAAAATAGTAAATTGAGTTGTGTTCATCTTTAATATTACCATTATACATCCCTTCTGGTGGCTGTTTTCTTTTGGTTGGGAATTCATTGAAAATTACGTTTTTCGTGTACAGGGTGACTCATTAAAGGAAACTATTTTCTTACCAGTCACTACAAGGGGAACAACTCTACCGGGTGTCCGAAGTTATCGTATACTGGCAATATCTCGCTCATTAATAAATAAAAAAAACTGCATTGAATGGCATTAAAGTACCTTTCTAATGACTTATAAAAAAATGTTTTACATTTGACAACCCCTCACTTTTTATTTCCAAATGGCACTGAATTGTCATTGAAAATTGCGGGTCGTTATATTTAGAATACAACGATAGTAACATAGGTAGTACTTGGTATTTTTTTCAATTAATAATAACAAAAATAGCATTATTTTATGAAGTATGAATTTCATAGTATACCGAAGCAATTCAAAAAACGAACAAAGAATCACATCAAGTGTTAAAAATTATTTCCTGCAGAATCCTTGCAAGTGCAAAACGTGTTAAAAGTGTTGTTGTGCAGGCAGGCCCCGTCTGAATAGAGGAGTTCAGTCTAAGGTCAGTGTGGCCAACAAAAAGTGGTTTTTCTGACAAGAATGACAGTCAATGTCTACCCCTTAAAACATAAGATTTTTGCATGTTTTTTATCATTGTGAACATCTATATTGCTTTATTAAAATAATGAATACACCTCCGAAGCGTAAATCTTGGAATTTAAAATGACTTTTTAGCTGAATACACAGCACATCGGTGGCCAAAAATTCCAGGAACTCTTTTTTTTTTTCTTCATTTTGGGAGCCGTTCAGATGCCGGGAGCACTGCAGCCTATTGGCTTATTGTACTCTGCTCCCATATTTAGTCCACCCATCCAGTTATCCCCGTACCTTCGAGTAGACGGTATAGGTCCATTGGATGTGTGCCATATACTTCAGGTGGCACATTGGCCTCTCCGAAGATTGCCCGTCTCCTCGAGTGCAGTGCCTCACAGTCAGACAAGATATGGGTCACGGTCTCGTTCTCCATGCCACATAGTCTGCAGCTGAGGTCCCCGTTATATAACCCCATTTTATGCAGGTGATCTTTTAACGGGGTATGACCTGTTAGATAACCTGCAATAATTCTTAGCTTATTCCTGCTGATATTCAGTAGTTCTTTGGCCCGCTTTGCACATGTGTCACCTATGAAGGTTTTGCTGTGTACCTGTTTCGGAGTGTTCCTCCAATGAAGTCTATGTTGGCTTTGTACCCATTTTTGTATTTGCGCTCGGACTACCTTTTTTGTGGTCCCAAGAGCTGGTTCTGGTCCAACATATGCTGTTGCTGAACCCCTTTTTGCGAGTTCATCAGCTTGTTTATTTCCAGAAATACCATTATGTCCCGGCACCCACACCAATCTTACTTTAATGTGGTCTGCCAGTTCATTTAGTTCTTTCTGACATTCTTCTACTAGTCTGGATGTTACCTTGCGGCTATTTAAAGCCGCAATGGTGACATGCCAGGAACTCTTGGCATGTCACCATTTCATTTCTATCATAAAATACTACAACCTAGAATTGTAACTCTTACGTTGTCAGCAGTGACTACTGTTTTAAAAGCCATCTGAAGTTTGGTCGCAGGAACTATAAATTTCAGCGGGAATTTTAAATATCAAATTGAGGGAGAATTTTATCTTTTTTAAAAATAACTTGACTTTACCAAAATAATACAAAATGCAGCTATTTATTGAAAAATATAAATCGTTATTGATAGTATTTCGCCAAATCTTGCGCCAACAAAAGTTTGCCAAATATTCTCTTATGTTCAGCTCTGATGTATATAAGATTACAATTCTAGGATGAAGTATTTTATGATTTAGATGATCCTAAAGAACGCATTCGTGAAGCATGTCGTAGCGTTACACCAGCAATGATACAAGGGTCGAAAAAATTGAAAAATGTGAATTTTCAAAAAAACTCCAACATTCTTTTTATTACTGTAAAGCCATATAGCGATGTCTCGCGTTTAAATTGAAAACAAAGGTTGATAATATAATAGTCTTTCATATTCCATATTCAAAATTTGCTGACAAACGATACGAGGGTCGAAAAAATTGAAAAATGTGAATTTTCAAAAAAACAATGATCCAAGAAAGCTTTTCACACGTTTTTCAGCTTGCATGGATTCTGCAGGAAATAATTTTGAACACTTGCTGTAATTGTTTGTTCGTTTTTTGAATTACATCAGGGGTATTTTAGTTGAAATTAATACTTCATGAAATATTGATGCCTTTGTTATTATTAATTGAAAAAAATAAAAAAAATTGTGCTATCATTGTATTCCAAATAGAACGACACGCAAATTTCAATGACAATATACAGGGGGTGCCATTTGAAAATAAAAAGTGAGGGATGTCAAATGTGCCACATTTTTTTATAAGCCTTAATGCCATCCAATGCAGTTTTTTCATTTAATAATTATCTTGTCAAATAAGCGAGATATTGCCTGTATACAATAACTTGGGACACCCGGTATATTGCCTGGACCATAAAAGAAATTTTTTTTTTCAGAAACGCTGATTCCCAATTAGCAAAATCTCTAATCGAAAGATTGTTTGGGGTTTCAATGAACAATTTCTACAGGCCTAAAAATATATCTGATATTTTTATTCTCTATACAAACTTAGCTCCTTATTTTTTCAAAATTCTTTCTTTGGAACATTTAGACGAAAGAGCCGTTTTAATTTTATTATTTTTTTCGGAATCACACGTTAGAGAAAACGTTTTTAACGAATACATAGAAGATATTTTAGATTGTTTTCGATTTTTATTTGCAGATATAATAAAATCATACGAAAATCATTATGGCAAGCTTGCTGTCCGAGCTTATGTTTCGATTTGTTTACCGAAAAATATACCTGGAATTTTTGATGATTTTACAAATTTTTTAACAGAAAATTTTGTTTTTTTAAAAAAAAATATCGTTGGGAACTTAATTTTTTTGTTGCAAGAATTGTGGGATAAATATAAAAGTTCATACGAAAATTCTATTTGTTCTAAAGGATTGTTAAAAATGTACTTTAGCTGGAATAAATTGTTGGAAGAATTCAAACAATTCGATTCTAATTTTTTCGATTTTTTATTAATAAAAATAAAAAGCATCAAGGAAATAATTGAAGAAAAAAATTTTAAAAATAACCTATGGGTTCACAATAATTTAACATTTTTTTTCTTAAACGCCAGCGCTGAAGAAATTTGTCGATTAGTGGATGATGAAGATTTTTGTGAAGTACCAGAATGGTTCCAAATAAAAATGTTAACCATCCTAACTCAACGTTTTGAACAAGAAGAATTTTTAGATGGTGATTTGAAAAATATTTATAATTGTTTATTAAACAAAAGTCTTCAAGTTAAAGAAAATAATTATTTGCTTAATTGTTATTTTAAATTTTTTTTAATTTTACAAGAATTTGCTGTGGTTAAATTCAGTTTTAATATTTTTATTTCTAATAATTTATATAAAAACCTACTTAATATTTTATACATACAAAATACAAACGTAAATCCGCCTGAATTATTTTTTAAATCACTGGTTTTTTATTTTACAAAAAATATTTCTACAAACGAAGATTCAGATAATGACATTTTATCGACTTTAACTTTATCTTATTTTAAATTTCCCAAAAAATGTCGCTTAGATATTTGCAAAATCGTTTTTTATTTATCCTTATTTAAATCGACACATTTAGAAGCTCTCAATTTTATTTCAACGGTTTTAAATAAAAAATTTACAAACATTTTAGAAGCTCTTAACAATTTATTAACAAAAAATAGTTTGTTGGAAATTTTCGGTAATGAAAATGACGTAACTACATTTGTAAATGAAGTAAAAATGTTCTTAGAAGAAAAGGAGTCCAATTGTGAGGAAGAATTTTATACAGTCGAAAGCGAAAAATTGGTACCGAAAAATGTTGTTAAAAAAATTATATTATCTAACTTTTGTTGTGAAAAAAATTGAAATAAAATATGAAATAAGTGTATTTTTATTTAACCTTTTCCTAAAGTATTATTGGTTGTTTACCCAGGAGTTAATGCATTCAATAAATATTTATAGTAGAGTCTGTTCATACAAAATGAAGTGACTCATAGTTTGCCGTCAAAAGCGAACACGATATACTTTGAGAAAAACTATAACTTCGGAAAGATCCTTACAAGCTGTGAATTTGAATAGAGGAGTTCAGTATAAGGTCAGTATGGCCAATAAACAGTGTTTTTTTCTGACAAGAATGACAGTTAAGGTCTACAATTCAAAACATAAGATTTTTGCATGTTTTTTATCATTGCGAACATCTATATTGCTTCATTGAAATAATGAATACACCCCCGAAGCGTATATCTTGAAATTCAAAATGACTTTTTAGCTGAATACTCAACATCGGTGGCCAATAATTCTAGGAACTCTTGGCAAGTAACCATTTCATTTCTGTTATCTGTCACTAGTTACGTCAGATGTCAGTGGAAAAAGTAATTAGAAGTATAGAGATACAACTAACTAGAAATGCTACAAAAATCTAATCGAACATGGACATACACAATTAAGAAATATCAACAAAAATAAATATAACTGACATTTGACATAACTAGTGACAGAATAACAGAAATGAAATGGTGACTTGCCAAAAGGTCCTAGAATTATTGGCCACCGATATGTTGAGTATTCAGCTAAAAAGTCATTTTAAATTTCAAGATATACGTTTCGGGGGTGTATTCATTATTTTAATAGAGACTTTTAGCTTGTCTTGAATTTCTCACGTATCCGTATACGTAACAAACTGCGCATGTGTAGACCCGTTACGTCTCAGCCGATACGATGCATTGAACGTATTGTTACGTACCCTACTCCGTATACTTAAACGTATCCGTATCCCGACCAAAGTCAGTATTCCGTGCTATTTGTGCTATATTACATCATCTTCCTCGTCTAGCAGCAATGGATTATTTAATATCGCCCCCATTTACGTTTTACAGAAATAAAAAAACTTTGAGGTTATACAATTAGAAACAGAAAGAAGCGATACGTTTGCTGCTAAAAAGGATTTCTTGACAATTTCTTTACGACAACGTAACTCCAATACGGATACGGATACGTGTAAAAACTTATGACCAGCTAAAAGTGTCTATTAAAGCAATATAGATGTTCGCAATGATAAAAAACATGCAACTTCTTGACTCTAGTGGGTTCTTCTTATTTGAAACAGAGTCTAAATATTATTGGGACGATTAGTATATTTCAAATACGTTCTACAAATGTCATATTAATGTACCGGGTGAACAAATAGCAACAATGGTGTCGAGAAACACCTGGAAACTATTAACAAACTTATAATTTCACCGCTAGAGGGCGTAATGAATTTAAAACTCGAATTTTGCAATTATTGAACATTTTTATAAGCGACAACTACGCCAGAATAATTTTTTTTAAAGCTTCTTTAGTCTACAAAAATACAATAAGATATATTTAAAAAAAATCTATATACAAAATGGATCCTATGTTAGGAATAAATAGTGTTCCTTAAGTCGACAGAGTTGATAATTGTAGCTTTACTTGGTCCAGTGGAAATTGGTGCTATGTAAAATTGTCCTTCGAAGCTTGGGCATTCAAAATCTTCCGTCAAAATTGTTCTCTACAAAAAAATAAGAAATATTGAGAGAGATCACCAAAGTCTACAGGGTGTCACAGAAGTTCGTATTAAAAACTTGGAAGATTATAAAGAGCACTGGAAATAAAAAAATAAGTTATTCTGCTTTCAGGCTTAAAAACTTTATCAAAGTTTGAGATAAATGGAACTTTTTGGAAATAAATTGATCCCTTTTAAAAACTGTATCGTATGCCAATGGTGAAAAGAAATTTTTACAAATAAATAAACCCTCTTTAAAGATTTTATCATACGCTCATGATATAAAAGTTTTTACAAATAAATTCATTCCCCTTAAAAACTTTGTCGTACGGCAATGACGGAAGGAAATGTTTAAAAAAAATAATCCTTCTAAGAAATTCTATGGTACACGCCTTTGGTTTGGTAATTGGAAATTGTTACAAATGAATAAACCAATTTAAAAAATGGTATCGTACGCCTATGATGAGAGAAAATGTGTACAAATAAATGTAAAAATTTTATCGCACACCTATGGAGCATGTCGGTGACGCGAAACCAAACAGTTTCGTCGCTATCAAATAATATAAGGTCTTGGCGTTCAAATTGGTGACCATAAATTGTCAAAATCACACCATCACTAAATAGCTTATATCTTTTTTATAACAATCTAAAACTTGACCAAAATACCTCATCCACAAGACAAAGGTCCAAGTTATATTATGTTCAAATTTCAACTCTTAATTTTACTGCATTCTTTAGATTTGCTGCATACAAAATGACTTAAATTTTATTGCATGTTAGTGATGCCAACTGTTTTGAGCTGTCTAAATTGTGAGGCCCCTCTTAAACGCCTTATATAAAGTACTATAATTATTATCAGTCTCCAAGTTTTTGGTACGACTTTATAGGACACTCCGTATAAAAAAATAAAAATTTTATTATTTTAAAAACTTACATTTGTTTTTTTATGAGCTATACAAAATGTGCACACTTGATGTCTATTCGAAACACTATTCGGCTCTTCTTTGAGAAATCTCAAACAGGGCTGTTCAATTGGTCCTAAAAATGACGAATATATAAATCGAATTTTATAAACATCTCACTAAATAATTACCTGCCATCAATTGTGTGCCTAAATGTGATATGTAACTCGATGCCAATCTCAAAGTTTCGATTTTACTTAATTTTCTGTCTTTTGGCTCTGTTGGTATGAGAGTTCTTAACGTGGAAAATGCTACGTTCACACTAAAATTGAAAAATATCTGCAATTAAGAAGTAAATGAAACAAGGCGATTTTCGGGCTACTTTGTTACTCCAATAGAGGTGTTGCTATTAAGTTTATATTGGAAATAATGCCTTTAAATACTTCAAACAGAAGCAAACAAAGAACCTCCTACCTATCTTCAGCAATAAGAATATATATACAGTGTGTTTCATTAAGAATTGTTCAGATAGTATAGTGAAATATGAAAACACTTGAATAAAATATTCTTCCATACCGAGATATAGCGTGTTTTATTTTAAATATTCAAAATTATTTAGCCCATAGTTTTGACACCTTCCAATATTTTCTTTTCATACTTGGCAAAGAGCTTACATGTATATAACCTTAATAAAATACCCTGTATATATTTAATTGAAACCTCCAAAAAAATATGGGAAAATATTACATTATTTAACGAGTAGTAAAAGCCCAAAACATTCCTGGACTACTGTGAAGATTGCTAGGTCGAGGCGCAGGCCGGGACAGCAACACATAGTATTTTTCCTATACAGGGTGTCCAGAAACTCTCCTGTTAAACGGAAACTACAGTTGCAGTTACTAGAGGTGATTTTAAGTCGACTTAGCTCAAATTACCTCAATCCGGAAATGCTTCCTAAGGGAGCTATACAGCCCTTTGAAGAAGACGTCCTCATATATGAGTTTTCTTCAAATTATTCAAAAATATCGTTTCTTAAAATATTCAAACTTGGTATAATCAATAAACAGTTACAAATCAGTCGTTCGCTGTAAATAATTTTTTTTCAGATCCATCACAAGCGTTTCAGTCGGGGGGCAACAGGTATTCTTATTAAAACATTTTTATTTTCATTTTTTTACGTATCCAACACCGAATTTGGAAAATTCAGGGTAATTTTCATGAAAAATGTTCTCTTCTTTCAAGTTCAAGGACTGAGAGTCATATATAAAAAAATTTAGGGTTTTCTAGCGACAAACTTTTTTCACAAAATAAAATGTTTGATGCTAGACAAATTTTCTGCGAAAAGATATTCACAAATATACATAAAAATAAAATAAAAGTGCAACCAGTCCAACATTGTCACAACACGAGAGCAAAAGAAAACTCAATCAATATACCTATATGTGAGAAAACAATCGGTCAACGCTCAGTGGAATTTCTGTTAGCAAAAATTTATAATATTTTACCTCTCAACTTGAGAAACATAAATAATCCTGGAACATTTAAACGATCTGTGAAGGAATGGATGTACAATACTGACAGAAAAAGATTCAATGATCTAGTCAACCTAAAATTTTGTATCTATTTGATGTTATGAATCTAATTAATACTGCCAATATTTCCCGATTATGTCAATTTGCCCTAATGTGACCACTTCACTGATTTCTTTATTATTATTACCTTTCCCAATAAACATATATAGTATTAATTATATAAGGTATGTGTTTGTTTATCGCTTAAGTAAAATAGTTATATTTGGAGTTTTATATTCTATGATATTTTATAAATGTATTTTTAATTATGTGAAAATATCACGTACAAGCCTCTTTGGCGCTTCAGTGATTTTATGTTTATTCATGTATTCTTAACAATTTCTTTTTAAATTATTTATTATATTGTATTATTTATTATATTGTTTTATTTATTATATTGTAGGTATTATATTCCTTGAATAAACATTATTATTATTATTATTATTAAATCGATATCATGAACCGTTTTCGAGAAAAATAAATTTAAGCTTTTTGTGTTTCTTACATAAAATCATGTTGGATTATAAAATTGTATCTGAAATATCAAGTTATACCAAGCTTGAATATTTTAAGTAACGGTATTTTTGAATAATTTGAAGAAAACTCATATGAGGACGTCTTCCTCAAAGGGCTGTAGCTCCCTTAGGAAGTATTTTTGGATTGAGGTAATTTGTGCTAAGTCGACTTAAAATCACCTCTAGTAACTGCGTAGTTTCCGTTTGGTATGAGAGTTTCTGGACATCCTGTATACTATTTTGAAAACAAAAAATGTGTAGGCTGTGCTGTACATTTTTAAAGTAACTATTGAATAGAATTGAGGCAGCAATAATTAATATAAAACTAAGTATATAAAGAACGTTTATTTACCTTTGCGTTCTGTCTCTTTCTCTTGCATTAGCCTGACTTCTTTGTCGAACAGGAATAATAAAGTCGCCGTCAAAATTAAAAGATTTTCTATGTTTTCTTCCCGGTATACACCCATCGATATTTTGCTCGTTCATTTGTCCCGAAAAGTGCAAAAACTCCATAATAACTCCCGGCTTTAGAAGCGTTCACCCTCTTAATTACCTAATTAATATCGACTAATTAATTTTAATTGGATCGAGAGACTAAACAACCGACTATTCGGTGTTTTGTTACGAACGACTAACTTGGAAATAATTCGGGATGTGAAAGTTATCCAGTAGCGGGTTCCCCTATATTAATACAGAGACGGGTACAGAGATAATTCAGATACAGTTTTTTTATCTGAAGAATATTTTTGGAAACGAAAATTTTCAGGAATTATTTTGGGTCAACTTTATAACAAATTAATTTAAGGTTATGTGCAGTTATTTTTAACAAAAAATTGCTCTATCAACCATTGAACTTAGTCCGTACCTGAGCTCCCAAGTATAGACTCGTTTCTGACGTTCAAAAGTGTTCAATGATAGTTTTCATATAAACGGTTCAAATATTACCAATTTCCAATTAGCCATTTAACAATAATAGAGTACACGCCATATTTCATATTTTGCTTGGATATTAATTTATAAATAGTAAATTTGATATCAAAAATTACTAACAATAGGAAATAAACCAGTTTCCATTGGAAATTAATCCCAAATTTTAAAATAAAATTCAAATTTCAATGCACTTTCCGACCACAACCCGAGGATTTCCGAACGCTACCGATGATACGTGTGATGTCATATCTCTTGTGTTTACTTATGTCAATATATGGCCGGTATTGCATTAGGTTATGTGTAGTTGTGTGTTTATATTGTATTTTAATCAAGTATTAATTGCTTCATCGATGTAAAAATATCATTTATATGTTTGTTTGAGACCATTACGTGTTTGTGTGTGCTTTTTTTATTTCTAAAAGTCAACGTAAAGGGGAAAGTGGTCATAGATATTCGATATTTCCGAGGATATTTTAAAACTTTTGGAAGAATATATTTTATTTACTAGTTCAGTGTTCAGTGACGATTCTTTCATATTTTGTTAATAATGGCTAGCGAAGGTTTTGTAAAAGCACAAACTTAATTATAACTTGCCCAAAGTAGACTAATTTATGCTGCTTGAATTTATGAAGTCAAACAGCTAGCTGCTTTAATGCAGAGGAAATAAAAGGAGTTAAAGCATTATCGTAAGTAAGATTTAAACTATGTTTTATTTATATAATATATACCAACCATATTTCGATGTGTGGTCGTAAGAAAATGATTCCTGGACATATAGGTACATAACCTCAAACTATTTAAGAATAAAAATTACCAGCATAGGAGTAGGTACTTACATTAAAATGGTCTTCACAAACAAAAGTAAAATGCCATTCTCTTAAGTGTATTTTTGCTTGCGCCACCTGGTAAAGTAACAAATATTTTGTCTGGAGTTTTAATAGACGTTGATTTACACACTGGAACAATGCAATACTTGGAATACAAAGTTTTTTTACGGCTTCATCCATTTTCAAAGCTTTCAGAAACAAATTAGGTCACAAGAACTCAGAGCGTGATACACGAATAAGAACGTAAACAAATGACGTCACACCATGGGGCAGGGGCATCTTTATGACGTAAAGCGCTTTTTGGCGGACTTTCAAATTTTATGATTCTTAAAGTCGTTTTAAAAGTAAAGTTTATATTTTTTTGAAAAAATAGGCATGCAAGGTGTTAGGAGACCTGATAAAGCGTCAATTCCCACCAATAGCAAAATTTATGCTTGTACCCTATTATATGAATAAACTTCAATTTTTCATTCCCAAACTTAGAGCTCTTAATTCAATATGAAAAATACAATAATTATTTTCAGTTTCTCTATCAATTCCTAAGTTTTTGGTAGGACACCCTGTATTTGAAGTTTGAAAATGAGTGTTATTGCGGTAGTCCGTCCCTGGTAATAATCTATCAGACGGATCAGAGTCTGAAAAGAATGAGCAAAGCAAACGCAACAAGTGTCGGGACGCATGCTGAAGCGATTAGTCAATTTCGATTATTTTAACAGATGCTTTTCAAAAGACTCCTACTTTTTCAAAAAAAAAGCTGTTGTGTAGGAAGTAGATGAGTTTGCTTATTTTGTTTAAAGCAAATATTTTAAGGGTTCAAATCAACCTCGCACATTCTGTTTTATCGTAGGTAAATAAATTATTGTAAAAGGAAGCTATTTAAATAATTAACTATGCAAAATAAGTCTTAACTTAATAAGTTTATAAAAAAGCTCTTCTCATCTTACTTATAATTTTCTCATGAATCATATGCTACATCATGTGACACAGTTTTTGATATATTTGATAATCTCTTATTTATTTTTCTTTGTCAACCCTATAGGTATTATACATGTCCCCCCTAAGTTGGAATCATATATGGAAAACTTTTTTATTATTATTTTTAGGAAGAAAAGTTATTCCTCATAAAAAGTTTTGCATCATCTTAAACCCATAATACAGTCATCAAATATCAAAACTTTTTAGTCATATACGAGGTTTGTCAAAAAATATGAGGTAAAAGGTACTTCACTCTTGAGTGAAACTAATATTTTTTGACAAACCTCGTATACGACTGAAATATTTGATATTTGATGACTGTATTCTAGGTTTTAGATAATGCAGAAAGTTTTATGAAGAATAACTTTTCTTCGTAAAATTGATAATAAAAAAGTTTTAAATATGATTCCAATAGCTAGGAGGGACATACTGTATATGATTATTGAAAAATGTTTGTTTAGGTTTATATTAAACGGTATCTTGATATTGTTGATATCGATTTCTAATTGAACCGAATAAATACGAGTTCATTGGTACAAATTCAAATTTAATGGCTTTGATTGACACAAATTAGTCATGAATGTTGAATATATAGGGGATTGAAATTATTCTTCCAATAAAAAATATATTCTTATTTAAATCAAATGCATTGATCTTATCAACCAAAATATCTACAAAGTTGTCGATTTTAATTCTAACACAGCCCATTTTGTAAGTTTTAAAATTGACACCCAGTATTTTGGATGCTAGATTAACAATAATTAATTTAATATCCACATTATTATTGTCTGTATAATATCTAACATCAACCGTTTGATCTGCAAAATGTTTTAAAGAGATATGGTTATTTTCACTCAATGAATGGGGATTTTGTGCACTGACCACATGGTAAAATTACACAGATTTTGTTCCTACGTAATGTCGGCAACAACAAAGATATCTTTCTTGTAAATATTTGAAATTATATCATTAATATACATCGCTACAATTGAATCTTTAAAATTAAAAATTTGTCCGGGTTTTTTTGAAAAATAACAAATAAAATTATATAACTTTAACGTTTTTGCATTTATTTTTTTTTATAAAATGATTTAAATAAACAAATCCATTTCCCAAACATCTATAACCTGCACTCAGCGATGCCATCGTATTTCTTGGTCGTAGATCCAACATCCTTTTTCATTAATATTTCAACACATATGTTGTAAATACATTTAGATTTTTTTTTCAAAACGAAAACATACTAATAAGTAGCTATTAAAACGTAAGACAAATTATAATGAATTTTTAACATACCCAATAAATATGAGCTCCTAATAAATCATAAATATACAGTGTGGAAACCACTTATGGAATAAAATTCTTTATGTCATTATTTTAGAAAATTATAAAAAATGCCGAGACACGTCAACTTTTGAATTGAGTTGTGCGTTATGTAGTCGCGTCCTAATCGCGTCCTAGTTGGGCTATTCTTTGAGTAACTAATTATGTTTGGCTAGAGGTAAGGTAAAATAGATATTTGTGTATCAAGAGCAGAAAGTATGTAGTACTTTGGCAGTCGAGACAGAAAGTCTTTCTGTTGAGACTACCAAAGAACTTTCTGCTCAAAATACACACAAGATTTTTTTTACGATAACACCAAAATAAAATTAAATGCCATTGTTTGTACTTAGCAGTTTCCAGATTGCAGTTTCGTGTACCCATGTACGTAGGCAACACTTATTACATTAATGTCAGATATTTTTCAGATTTTCCCATTTCCAATTAAATTATTACGGAAAATACTGTTCGATGCTTTAATATATTGGAAAATCAACTAAAATACTTTATTCTACAGTTTATATTAAAATAACTATACTAGCTCTTTTTTATCTAAAAATAAAATCATGCGTGCGCCAAAGTTACTTTCTGCTTAAGAGCGCCAATAATGTCAAATTATGACAGCTCACGGTAAACATCAACTTTGCAGTTGCTTTTCAAGGCACAAAGAACGAGTTTCGATAGTGGTCGTAGAAAAATACATTTTCTCATGTTTTTGTCGTGTCGTTGTCGTAAGTGCAATGAGTTAACAATGTACAAAACGTGTAGAAATATATATATATATATATTTTTTACATTTTAAAAAGATTTGAAACAGAAATATTCATAGGTGGGCAAAATTAAAACACACCATTAGGTATATTATAAATATTTTATATTTCTACCATTAGGTATATTTTATTTATTATACAAGTCTCCTTAACAAAGGTGTCACTGGGATACGAAACGAGCCAAAGGCGAGCTTCGTATGGTTAATACGAGTGTATTAACATTACATGAAACTTTTGCATACACTATTTTTTCTACGAAAAAGAAATTTGAATTGAAAAAAAATATAAAAAAATGCACAAACCGGGTCTCGAACTAATATACTACGTTTATAGGTATGTTAATTACCAGTGTCGGATCTGAAGCCCCCCCAAAACACCCTTTTCGCATTTTTAATCTGCCTTTTATTAACTTTAATGTATTTCATTAGTAAATTAGTAAACAAAACATCCTGAAAACCTTTGATATGAAACACACGTTTTTACTCCATAAAACAACGTTAAGCTACTGTTTTGGTCGCTTCATTATATGAAAGTCCTTTCACAAAATTATTCCCCCCCGTTCAGCCCCCCCCCTCCAAATAAAATTCTAGATCCGCCACTGTATGTTTTACTGTTATACAAAATTAGTAATAAATTCTTGTAAACAAAAATTAATAAGTTTAAATATGTATTTACCTTGGTCATTAAGTATTTTTGGTCTGGTGCTCGACATTTCTTTTGGTGTATTTTCTCGACATTCTACAGAATATATTGGGTCTGCCTACCTTGTTATTTAAAAATCTAGATTTCTATTGGTCAACTTTTCAGTTTCATAATGAAAACCAATATGTTATAATGAGTATCATTATGAAACTGAAAATTTGGATTTAATTAATAATTTATAGTATAGGAGTAGAAAAAGCTTGTATTTAGAATCATTTATTGAAATTTGTTAATTTTGACATATTCTTGTCCAGTTTTTTCAGGCAGTTTTGAAAACTGATTTTCCTATTAATTTCCCTTAATCGTTACAAAACAAAAATAGCCTTATATATAAAATATTATAAAACAGCATTAAATAACACTAATAACAGTAAATTAGTGGGTAATACAATTCCAAATAAACGAATCAACTCAAGTAAAATTGAAATTAAAGCTAACACCTTGTATTGCATGAAAACGCAATGAATCGAAAGACTGATGAGAGGTGGGTTTAAATTTCTGGTTCCGGCGTGACGTCACTGCTCGGCTCGGACGCAATTTGGAGTAGAAATCAGCATACCGTGGACATACTCAAAACATCCTTTTTAGTTACTCAAGTACCCAAAATGGACATACGAATCCGCGGCAATTGAACATCCCCAGTACATACCCCTGCTCGTGTCGGTCGGACGTCCTCCGTACGTTTTGGGGACATTCTAGTGCCTTATGGGGTAGCACGAGTAGTAGATGTTTGTTCTTTGTGAACAGTCTTATCTTTGAAAAATAATTTTCAAATTTATAAGCAGTTATACTATTATCTTGACATTTATTCATAATTTCTTTGCTTAAATATGGCAATTTTTATGGAAAACCATAGTAAACAATGAAAACTAGAATAGAATATGACATGAGGACCCAGAACAATATGGAGGAGACTCCACTCTCTTCGTTAAAAATAAGAACCCAGAGTTTACGAGCTGTAGTGGAGCAGTTTATAAGAGGTGGTTCATAAGGGGGAAAATAATTCACCCAGTATCTTGTTTACAATGAACCATAGACCCATAAAATATAGATTATTCAAAATCACCACATTTCCCAACAAATCCTCCCATGTATAAATAAAAAGACAACTATAATATAAATTCCCAATTTATTCATCACTCTTCTATACAAAGTCAAACGATAAATAAAATGTATTTTTTATAACTTATCTAAAATTTCAATCTATGGGGGTATTGCGATGATCTAAGACCCCACATAGCTGACAAGTAAGCCAAGAGTACTTTACGATCGGGATGTTTCTTGATGGCTTCCAAAACTTGTGTGTCAATTTTCTTTTGGTCAACTTTCCTTTCTTCGCTTACTTTGTAGGTCTAAAATAAAAAAACCATAGAAATAACACAAACATCCTTCCATATTCAAAAGAAAATTCAACTTGGCAGTACCAAGTGAACCAAATACATAAATGAAACATTTGTATTAACGCACCAACACAAACTAACAATCATAATAACAGTAAAACTAACCTCTTTTTTGGTTTGGAAAATATCTCCTTCCTCTTTTTTCGACCTCTTTTGTCTCTTCCTTGCAAAATATTCATCATTAATGTTTTTGGGAAGTTCAACACCACTTACATCAATTTTGGTCGATGTGGCAATTACATAACGTTGGCTAATACGTCTCAAAGGACATGCGTTAATTCCAAATGGACCTAAAGTAATAATAATATCAATAGAATATTACATAAAAATAATTGTAAGTTACTTACCAGTTACTAAAAGTAGACCAG
Organism: Galerucella calmariensis; assembly: GCA_910591675.1. Lineage (NCBI taxonomy): Eukaryota > Metazoa > Arthropoda > Insecta > Coleoptera > Chrysomelidae > Galerucella > Galerucella calmariensis. Next base: position 187,980 of record CAJUYG010000385.1, on the reverse strand, counting down.
AATACAATTGTTTAAGGAACACAACCCTTTTTCCTTTGTGTGAACCAGCCAAAAGAATAAGAACTGTTCCAGGAGTAATACTACTTCTTATAGAACGTTTATGTTGGCTAAAACATTTTCTTGCTGGCCTGGGACTGATGCTGAAATTAAAAATATATATAATTCAATCTAGTTAATAGGTAATATAAAAAAAACTAACCTGTCTTGTGTTGGATAGTATGCTCTACGTTTTTTTACTAAAACAAATCTCTTTCCTCCGTTTTTCTCTCCACCAATTGGTTTTTCGATAACCTGAGGTTTTTGCGGCTTCTTCTTAGCTGCTACTTTCTTTCCAACGAATTTGTACAAAGCCTTTTTATGGAACATTTTGGTTCTTGAGAACCTAAGTACTCCATTTCCTAAATCGTAGTTTCTTGGTTTCCCAGGTTTGTGCACTTTTGCTGTTGCTTCGCCAGCAGCTGGCTTCTTTGCAGCCTTTTTCTCAACCATCTGTAACAAATAAAAATTATCAACTAAACGTGTGGAACATTAATTGAGGTTATGTTTTGCTAACATATTAATAATACATAAAACTTTTTACAAAAAAAAACTTTAGCAGCGAGTTGTTCCAAATTCTAAAATATACATTCATAATTATTATTAACTCAACTTTATAACAATTAACAAAGTTTTTGTTGATTACCAACAAAGTAGCCAAACTTAAAATTATACGATAACTTGACTAATTATACAAAATATTTCTAGGATGATTAAATGTATGTACTTTTATCTACCTAACTTTTTATTTAAAATATCCTTTTATTTAAAGATGTCTTAGATTTTAATAAAATTTTAAAATAACTTTATTTCTACACTTACCTTCAAGGATGTCAAATATGAAAGGTAGACGGCCGCATGCGCGTCAGTGTTGTCATCCGAAATAAAAAATACCCCAACATTATTAAGGCGGAAAATTTAAAAATAATACCTATTCAAGTTGATTTTTCAATTCAATAATTGATAAATCAATAAAAACACGTGTATAACTGAGAAAGTCACTAATTAATAGTGAAGAAACGAGATATTACTTTTAAAATCTGTGAGCTACTGTAATGATTGCCTAGTGGTAGGTCATGTTGAAGTAAAAAGTTAACCAAGAAAAAAGAAGAATTATGGTTATGTTTAGAAGTAACTGTCAAACTGTAGCAGTTAATATTATTTATTATTATTGATAATGAGTGATTCTGATGAAAAAGAAAGTAAGAAGCGATCCAATGAATCGGAAAATGACTCAGAATCGGATGGCTTTGTTGGACCTTCCTTGGCAGAAGCTGCTAAGCCTAAAAAGCGCAAAATTCTCCAATACCAGAACCTATATTTGGAAAGTTTACCTTCCGCAGAATCTTATGAACGAAGTTATATGCACAGAGATATCGTAACTCATTGTATTGTCTCTACCACTGATTTTATTATCACTGCTAGCTGCGATGGACACATAAAGTTTTGGAAAAAAATGGAAGCTGGCATTGAATTCGTAAAACATTTTAGGAGTCATCTAGGACCCGTTGTGAAACTAGCTTGTAATAGTGAAGGCACTTTACTTTGCTCAGCATCCTCTGATAAATCTCTTAAGATATTTGATGTGGTTAATTTTGATATGATTAATATGATGAGGTACAAAAACTACATTATATTTTTAAAATTGTGACTAAAACTATGTTTCTAGCAATACTTTTATTTTAGATTGGATTTTGTTCCTGGTACAGTAGAGTGGATACACAATTCTGGAGAACCCATACATACTTTAGCTGTGTCTGACAAGGAATCTCCTAAAATTTATATTTATGATGGAAGAGGAGATAATAAACCCTTGAAGATTCTTGAAAAAATTCATATGAATCCTGTTGCACTTATCAGATATAATCATAAATATGATGTTGCTATTTCAGTTGACAAAAAGGGAATGTTAGGTAAGTAGTTAATGCACTTACATTTAAATGTTGTACTTTTTATTTTGTAGAATATTGGCAGGGTAGTAGACGTGATTACGATTTCCCCAAAAATGTAGCTTTTGATTCAAAATTAGACACAGATCTTTTTGAATTTGCTAGAAATAAAACTGTACCTACTGGATTGTCATTTTCTAATGATGGTAAAAAGTTTGCAACAATTTCCACTGATAGAAGAATTAGAGTGTTTAATTTCGTTACAGGAAAATTGGTAAGATATTACATGAAATAGAATTGTTTGAATTATAGTTTACCAAAGCTTTTAGTTTTGGACGAGTCTTTACCCAGATTTACTGAGCATCAACAAAAGACTCAACAGTTACCGAATATGGAGTTTGGAAGAAGAATGGCTGTCGAACGAGATCTAGAAAGATCAGACAGCTTTGAGTTAGCAAATGTTATTTTCGATGAAAGTGGGTATTTTATAATGTACGCTACTCTCTTAGGAATCAAACTGATTAATATTTACACCAATAGATGTGTGAAAGTTATAGGAAAGAATGAAAATTTGAGATTGCTGAATATTGCCCTGTATCAAGGTAAATTAATTTGACTACTATTCTAAATTATTATTTCCTTTTCTTACGCTGCTAATCAAATGTGAACTTTGTCATTTATTGTAGGATCTGCAAAGAAAGCGAAGGCAGCAGTTACTCTAGAAATAGAAGCCTCGAATAACCCCACGTTAGACGCAATTCTCCCAGATCCAACATTGATATGTACAGGATACAAAAAGTCCCGATTTTACCTTTTCACTCGCAGAGAACCAGAAGATTTACAAGGAGATCAAGATAGAGATGTATTCAATGAAAAACCTTCGAAGGAAGATACTTTATCACTAGCAGAAAACCCTGTAGTACAAAGATTATACGAGAACGCCATTCTACACACCGTTTTCGGAGATATCCATATAAAGTTGTTTATAAAAGATACACCAAGAAGTGTGGAAAATTTTTGTGTGCACAGTAAAAATGGTTACTATAATGGACACATCTTCCATAGAGTGATCAAGGGGTTCATGATACAAACAGGTGATCCTACGGGTAATGGAACTGGTGGAGAGAGTATATGGGGCGGTGAGTTTGAAGATGAAATCCGGCCGCATTTAAAGCACGATCGACCCTACACTGTTTCTATGGCTAATGCGGGGCCTAATACGAACGGTAGTCAATTTTTTATAACTTTAACTCCTACACCTTGGCTGGATAACAAACATACAGTTTTCGGTAGAGTGGTTAAGGGTATGGAAGTTATACAAAATATTAGTAATGTTAAGACGAACGCAAAAACCGACAAACCTTACGATGATATTCGGATTATTTCAGTTACTGTTAAGTAGATTTAATAAAATTTTACTTTAATAAATAATGTGTTTTAATTTTGGAGATAAATTTAAATGAAAGAGGCCATAACGATATGTAGCTGCATTTACTAAGAGTAAAGGGCCAGCTAACTGAAAAAAAGTAGAAATGAATTTCAGTATTTTTGGCCTCTACCCCTTAAGTATTTAGCTTACACCTAAGAAAAGCCTGGAATTCAACAACTTCTCTTCAAAACTCGTTATTTCACACCTCCCATACTACTACTTTTTGTCTAAGGCTGGACATGTTGAAAAACAGCACAACAGAAGTATGGACTTTCTTCTTTTGACGGAGTAACTACGTTCTCTTTTTGTTCAGGAATCTTTCCTAAACTACAGCTCTGGCAACTTTTTAAATAAGTATAATTTGTATAAATGATCGGATGCTGTTTCCGAGGAAGGAAAAATCTTGTTTTTTGATTTTTTCTACATCCTAGGCTCGGAGCTGGCTGCTGCTACTCCCTGAAAAAAGCAGTGATAAATAACAGTGCGTTAAAGAACAAGACATCTCTATGAATTAAGACATTCGTTAACAAAATGTAAACATGTAAACAAATACTAATATTGGCTGTTTTAAAATGAAGAGAAAACAAGATAAACGCCTATTACTCTATTATTTCCAAATTCTAATTAGATTACTTTTAGTTATCATACCCCAAACTGGTTACATTCATCCTGATGAATTTTTCCAAACGATAGAAGTCTTAGCAGGTAAGACTGCATATTATTATGAATTGCGAATTAAATTTTCTCTCAATCCAATAGCTAAACTCTTAAACCTATAAATACCATTTTTAATTACTTGAAACACCACGTTTGTTGCAGGTAAATTGCTGGATGTCCAATGTAGCCCACCATGGGAATTTAATGTAACCACTCCAATTCGAAGCATGACAATCCCATATATGACAGTAGGATTAAGCTACACATTCCTAAGAGATGCTGACAGCTTAAGCCGATATTATATTAACCAAGCCTTGCTAACACCCTATATGCTACTTACAGCTCCCCGATTAATAATGTGTCTTCTAACATTCCTTGTTGACTACTGTTTGTACAAAATGTGTATTAACAATAATGAAAAGTACAAATCACGTTTGATAATGCTAGCTAGCTCATATGTTATTGTAGTATATGGAACTAGAACATTTTCAAATACCATAGAGTTAATTTTATTTTCAGTTTTGCTGTATTTTGTTTGTGAAAGTTTAATATTTAACAATACTCTATTAAGAAAAAAAGATTACATAAATTATAGGTACGATCAATGTAAAACCACAGCTGATAAAGCAAAGTTTCACAAATTAAAACTATATCTAGTGTCTGATTCCTATCGAAATTGCTTTGTTATCAGTACAATAACAGTTTTCGGGTTTTTTATCAGACCCACCTTTCTAGCATACTCTGTTATACCAATATTTTTTTGGTTATACAGAGGTATAGGTAATAAAACAGTTTCTCCTTTAACTTTTTATTGCAGGCTCATAATTTTCACTTTATGCTCAATCCCTTCCTTTGTTTTCAATATACTATTTGATTCATTTTATTATGGTTATTTAACTTGGGGGGAAGTAGGTATGTTAGATGTTAGTTTGAGTAACTTTGTTTTTACTCCTTTGAATTTTTTGAGATATAACAGTAACTTGGACAATTTGGCAATGCATGGATTGCATCCTAGGTTTTTGCATGTCTTGGTGAATATTCCATTACTTTTTAATGTACTGGGAATTTGTGCTGTCTTTACTGTTGGCAACTATGTGTATTTGTAAGTATTGAACTTTTGGTGAATTATTATGTACCTAACTAAAGATAGACCAACCTTCACACATAATTTTCCTTTAACTAGGAGTGCTTAAAATTCGCTGAATTAAGCACTTTGGGCTCAATTTGTAGGCCATGGAAGGTGTTTTTAAACGAGAAAAAACTGATTGAGTTTACGGAAGGGGGGAAAAGGGCCCCCTAAACCATGGAAAACGGGTTTCTCGCTAATATCTGGCTAAATATGCGAATTAGAGAATTTTTCTTCGGGTAAAAAATGAAGATCGTCTTATTATCTATAAAAATGGTCCCTATCATTTTTTTTCGAAAATTCGATAGTTATCGAGATAATGAGACTTACAAGTTGATGCATAGGCAGCAGAATTCGAATAGGCAGAGCAGCAGCTGAAATGAGGAGACTTTTAGGTCTCATTATCTCGATAACTATCGAATTTTGGAAAAAAATTATTGGGACCATTTCTGTAGATAATAAGACGATCTTCATTTTTTACCCGAATAAAAATTCTCTAATTCGCATATTTAGCCAGATATTAGCGAGAAACCTGTTTTCCAGGGTTTAGGAGTCCATTCCCCCCCCCCTTCCGTAAACTCAATCGCGTTAATTTTTTCCTCGTTTAAAAACACCTGCCGTGACCTACAAACTGAGCCCAAATTGAAGTCTTCAGGGACTTTTCAGGAGCTTTCTCCCTTCATTTACTGGACTAGTTATCTACCAAGGTTTTGGTGAGGATAGTTTAGTCTTGAATAAGTTGGTCTATCTTTAATACTGTTGAATGAAAATCCCAAATAATAGACATATTTGATATTTATAAATGTTTTTTCATTATTTTTAGATGCAGCTTAAAAAAGTTCAACCTCCTACCGTCAATAAGAAGTATTAAATGCCTGATGACGCTTTCCTTTGTAGTTCCATTAGCGGCCTTATCTATATTTCCTCACCAGGAACCACGTTTTTTAATTCCTCTCATAGTTCCGCTCATCTACCTCCACGCCAATACAATATTACCAGAAACTGATGATTGCTTAGTTGAAGCTCCAAATGTACCTTCTACAGTCCAATCAACTAAAACGTCCTATAATTACAACTTCCTAAAAATTTGGTGTGCTTTGAATCTTGTACTAACTATATTTTACGGGTTTTTGCATCAAGGGGGCGTGTACCAAGCTACAGAGTACTTGTCTCATCAGATGAAAGTAGTACCGAGTAATATGCAGTATCATATTGTAACTAGTCATGTTTATTCGATTCCTGAGTCGTTCTTTTTACAAAAATCCGGTTATCAACTTTATTTGAAAGGAAGAAAGGATAGTATTATAAGTAAGAGGGTGTTTTTGTATGAGGAAGGTTCTAAAAATGTTTTAGTAACACTTGAGAAAACTAGAGATATTATAAGTAGTGCTGTTAAGGAATCTAAAACTTTTTTGTTGATATCTGGTAGTCTTGAGGATGATTTGGATTATGCCGTTGGAAAGACCGGCTTAAAATTACATTTTATTAAAAAATTCAACCTTCATGTTAGTTTAGAAGCTTTTCCTGACTTGTCTACTTACTGTTTGGAGTTTACAAGATATTTGTATACTAGTAATTGTTTGCCTTTACCCGTTGATCAGTATTTCAAATGGGTTTTCAGTCTGTTTACGCTTAATTTGTACAGGGTGGAATTGAATAGTTGAATTATTTTAACCGTACCCGATATCCGAGTGTTGATCTTTACTCGGTTCGGTCGCGGTGCGGCTAAGTGTGTACCGGTCTTAAGTGTTTTAAGTTCGGCGCAATATTTTACCTCATACCTTTGAAAATTTGGAGACGTACTTCACTGAGACGGCTTGTATATCCATATTCACAATTACATTCCAAAATTGCATTCCTTATATTCCTATAGTCACTATAAGATGCTTATTCACCTAATAAATAAATGAGCAACGTTTTTTTATATAATAAAGTTTTGTTAATAAATGTGTATTATTTTTTCCTATATATGTGTCCACTTCTTAAAAGAACAAAGTAGAATATAAAGCGAGTTATTGTCTATATTGTTAGGAACGACCTTTGGAACATTTGCGCCTTTCAATTACCTACCAATTTACTCACTTATTTAGTTTAAACAGAGCTACTATGACATTTTCATTATGTAGACTTAGGTGCCTATTCTGTAACTTGTCGTTATGCAACGACGTCGTTACGGTAACGATTATTATGTTAACGATACTTTTTCAGAGTTAGATTCTGTAATAATGTCGTTACGTTAAAATCTAGGGACAAAACATAACGATATTTTCACAATTTTATAAAGGTTGGTATAATTTTTGACATCTGTAGCTGTTTTGTTAGGTTAGGAAAGGATTTTTGATTGACATTTACGTAACTTTTATTATGAAAAAGGAAAAAGTTGAAAGTCGGTCCATTAAGACAACAAGGTCACAATATATAATGTATTTGGATGAATCGAGTACAAATGAAGCCTTCAGGGACAACAAATTGATCGGCTAACGTTAGATTGTGATGACCCATTTAAATAATCTACACCCACAGATTTTTGATAACTCCCATGAGCTAAGAAATGAATGGTTGTGGAAAACCTAACTATGGGAGGTGTTTATAGTATTACGACTACCATGATTCAAATAAGACAACAAGTCCTGGAATAATTCATAAAGGCAGCTTCATTGTTTACTTGATACATATCTGCCGGAACACTTTCTCAGGCAACTCAAAGGGGGGTTACTTCGGTCTCTTAAGACACGAAAATTAGTCCTTCGTGTCTGTCTAAAAATATTACAAGTGTATAGTTTAGATTATTTTTCAACCCTTATATGAATTTACCTTCTATTCAATTCATCAAAAACAATACGTAGCCGTTGATCCATCTTAAATAAAATATGATCTTTGTATAAGGAACAATGTTTTTAAGATATTGAAAAAAAAACACAACAAACCTCAACCAAAGACTTGCTAACCCGATTACGACTGCTGCATAGCTGACGTTCGTCAACGACATAATATCAGCCATTTTGTCGTTATCTCACAGCGGTCGTTACGATACTGAATATATAAAGTCGTTCAGTAACGATAATCGTCCACGAACGACATCGTTACTAATTACAGAATAGGCCCCTTAGTATGAAAGAAAAAAATTAGTAAACAATAGAAAAAAACGTTTGTAACGCCAATGGCAGGAAACGGTCGTTACCAGGCGACATGGAAAAACATTACCCATTTTGATTTCTGCGCAAGACAGCTTGCAAACAAACACTCTCTTATCGACGATAACTCCGGACACTCGCATAAGACATGCCTGACAGTTTCATCTTCCTGTTCACACATCCTGCTTAGAGGTGTGTCCACTAGCCCCATAGTATGGAGGTGTTTCCTTAGTTGACAGTGGCCAGTGAGAAATTCTACTGTTAAACGTAGGTTTTTCCAGGTCATCTCCAAATATTTCTTCGGTGCCAGCTTCCCAGGGTCACCCAGGATGATCCTGGCAAAACTACATCCTTTCATTCCATCCCATCTCTTAAGGGATTGAGCATGGGTGTAACGTTTGGCTAGTTCCGCAATTGTCGAAGTCGTTAGGCCGTAGGTGTCACTGGGTCCTAGAATTCTTAGTCCATCCGCTATCCTGGCTAAAGAATCGGCAATGCGACTACCTTTACTCCTGTCGTGCCCTTTAACCCACCTCAGGATAATATTGTTATCTGCCGAGGCATTAGCTAAATCTTGATGGCACTCTAATACTAGCCCCGATATAACACATTGTCTGTTCAAGGTTAATAGGGCTTATCTATACTATCAATGCAGATTGTTATATTTTTGCCAGAAACTCCTTTTCTGGCTAGCTCTTTTGCGGCAATTGAGATACCAGCCATTGAACCACGCTGGTATTGTTTCCCATTCCCCACTTAATCCTTAGGCTTATATAGTGCTCTGGAGTAAACTCCACATCCTGAGCCATCTGTATATAATATGCGTATTGCATTTGCAGCATCTGAATCTGTGTTCTGCTTTATTTGTATTTTGTAGTGTTTGTTAAACACAATCCTCGGTTCAATTGCATCTTTGGTTGCCGCTGCAGCAAAGGTAGCACAGTAAGCGCTTCTTGCCATATTCTTAGCCTCAATTGACCCACTCCTACGCAACCTCCTTGACGTACAGGTCCAGAGGAGTCAGACCAGTAATTAGTTCCATTGCCGTGATTGGTGTTGTTCTCATGGCTCCTGTGATGTTTAAACAAGCCATTCGCTGTATTTGATATAATTTTTGGCCGTTGCTTGTAGAACCTTTCAGTCCCCATGCAATTGCTCCATACATGGGTCTCATTATTGCAGTGTAGATCCAGGTGACCACCAGACCCCATATGTGCGTCCCCTGTCCTCCGCCAAGAACAAAACAACATAAATGGGCAGCTTTCGAGTCTTGTGATCGTTTTTGATTCCATCTCTTCGCCCCACGCGCTTCAGAATTTTAATAGCGAGATGGAGATGCTCTGAATACAGCTCCTAGTAGAAATCAGGTCGCGACTTGTTTATGTTGGACGTGATTTTTGACTAAAAACACAAATTTCACACTCGCCGCTGGTTGGTGGACATTTCCATGGTAGTCTTTACGTTCTGACTTCCCTTCAATTGGTGTATATTCAAGTCCCAGATCCAATTCCAATGAAATTGGATATATATACTAGTAACCCCGATCAAAGTTGAGTATTAAATGACTGAAAACTTTCATTTTAAATTTTTATTAGTATTATGTATTGAGTACGTAACAAATCAGTACAAATTCTATAACGCAATATAATAAAAAATATAAACTAAAATGTTTATGTTCATAGCTAACTACCACTACGTACAAAACATTTAAAAATATAATAACTTATGCAACCAGGTATATTCTTTATCAAGCTTGAAGTTTGTAGATTCTGGTAGCGGAAACACCATTAACGTCCATAACCTATAAAAAAAATATACAGGTATAGGTACAAGGAATTGATAGTGATACAAAGGTTGCCGAAGGTGTTCTGCGAGATCTTTCAAACACCCGCGCTGCACACTTCTCCATCTTACAGACCAAAACGCGAAAGAATGCTGGAAACAGTCTGCAACGATAAGGACACAATTCGACGTTATTTCATCCAAAAACTCTCAAATTCACGTAACTACAGTTCGCAACAGTCAACGGTTCTCGAAATAAGTCAGAAACCCTTGATTCCACATTAAAAGCACACAAGAATACTATAATAATGCACAAAAAGTCACTCGAATATACTTTAAAACGAAAGTTAGCTTGCAATTGGACCATGCTTCATTCTATTTCAGTCAAATACAGACCAAAACGAGAGAAACACACAATTCGATGTTATTTCATCCAAAAACTCTCAATTTTACATAACTACAATCCAGAACACCTGAGCCGCTACTGATGTTGTTATATGCAAGACAACCCTCCGTGTATGCTTTTAAATTATATCACATTACATAGTTTGTAAAAGTATGCCAGAGACAAAGTATGCACATAAAATTCCAGTAAATCATAATTATCAGTTACATGTGCAAAAGGTGATTCATATCCCTAGACATTATAATCGATATCTCAATAAAATAATAATTACCATACTACCTACTAGATGTAAGATATTTAATTTTAATATAATTAATGGAATTTCCAATTGATTGAAGTTAAAACTATAGAAAAGGTAATTGTTGTATTAGTTTCGAGTACGGTGTTGGTGATGTACGGGTGGTAGAGAAAAGTTCCCATGTAAAGCTAAATTTGAAATAAATTTTAAATGTTTCTACAAAGCTGAAACATTTTAAAATTGATAATAACAATCCAAGTTCATACTATAGTTAAGCAATATATACCTACGATATGTCCCCCCAAGTTGGAATCATATGGGAAACTTTTTTATTATTAATTTTAAGTTATTCTTCATAAAAAATTCTGCATTACTTAGAACCTAGAATACAGTCATCAAATATCAAATTTTTCAGTCGTATATACGAGGTTTGTCAAAAAATGTTGGTTTCACTAAGGGTAAAGTACCTTTAAATTTCACAATATCGAAAAATGTTACTGAAAAAAGTTGATCAAAATTAAAAACTACGAATAAATATGTCATTACATTTATTTATTTATTAATTTATGATTTATTCATTTATGATTATTTATGATATGGATATACTTAACATCTAATTTAAAAACTACACTTAGACGTTGTATTTTGTGTGAAGAGCCAAAAATCAGAGAGAAGAGAGATTTATTATACAACTAAAAAAAATAATATGAAAAATATGACAGAGTTAATTTAAACCCGTTAATGCTCATTTATAAGCAAGTGTAATTACATTTTTCAATTTTTGCTTATGTAAGTTTAGAGGTGAGGGGAGATTGTTGGTTCCTTTAAATACTATTTTTAATATTCTTTTTTTGAAGATTTGACAATATACATTTAACATTAATAGGTATATATTTAATTTGAAACCTTTATTTTTTATTAGAAATTTTGATTATTGCTTAAAAATAAACTAAAGTTCTTACCGTATGTCCCCAACAATTTTTTGCTAATGTTTCTATTTTGAATAAACATTTGTCTCTTGTGATTACGAAACACATGACAATCTTTCAGGTTTTCCATGCATGTTTTTTTACTTTGCATTTAAAACGCAGAATAAGTGCATATTCATTAATTTTGCAAATAACAAAATACATTCAAACACTAAGTTATGAAATTAACATCATATTAATGTTAGAAACAAACAAATTTAATTTTTACTCATACCAATACTTCGACATATCCAACTTTTTTTAGTAACATTTTTCGATAAAATTAATAATAAAAAAGTTTCCCATATTGGGTATGATTCCAATTTAGGGGGACATATTGTATACCAGATAAGAGTCACAGATGCTCTTTATCACTTAGACAGTATCTACAAGGGTGATACGATAATATATAATAATACCCATATGTCTTTTACCAGAGACCTTTTACTCACCATTTTAACTTCATCAGCCGTGAAAGTTCTGTCTATGGTTGTCTCTAGTCCGTTGGCATCTTTTTGGACTTCATGAAGAGTATTTCCTTTAATATTAATGGTTGATTTTACTTTACGACCATCTGGAGTTTCTTGATCGAATTCGACTCCAGGAGTGAACTTTAAAATGACGTTTTTGAAAGTCGAACAGGACGAAAGGACATACTGGTCACCATCTTTTGTCAAATCTACTACGGGCGAGACTGCTCCACCCATTTTACGAGTTACCAAACCCACACCTGAAAGCAACAATAGCATATTTCTTGTTTAGTCTAACAATTTGAATAACCCATTTCAAAATTGGTTAAATTGGTTCCTTCCATAGACTTATAATATAAAAAATGTATTTACAAGTCTATGGTTTCTTCATTCTGTCATAATTTGTAATTGATAACTGACAAAATTTGAAGGTTTTGAACTGGCAATTTTTTGAGTTTCTAATGAAACTAAGTTGTTTATTTATTTATTTAATTAACTGTCTAAAAATTATTAAAACTGTTTCAAAAGTTTAAATGAGTATTATTAACATGAATAATACAAGATTTGGAAATAATTCAATAAATAAAATAGAGAGTACAATTAAGCAAAGTATACCGCGAAATACAATGAAGACAAAAAAGTCTGCGTGGGAACAGTTTAGAATGTTTCTGGACGCACGTAATTATACGTTATAGAAAAGGATACTTCTGAACAAGTTATAGCAAAAATTCTTGAAGATTATGGTTTTAACATGAAAAAAAGAGATGGAACTGATTATACTGAAGCTAGTGTGAAAACACTTTGGAATACGACTGCTCAAATGGTTCAGGAAAAATATTTTCTAGAATTTAACATCAAAATTGATCCATTTAAAGATATTACCTACAAATTTGCTAGATTGGCCAGGGATACAAAACGTAAAAAGCTTCAGGCTGAACCTGAAACCAGAAAAAGAAGTTCTAACGCGTTTACCAAAGAATAATTAATGGAAATGGTAGAAAGCTATTCTGAAGATAATCCTGATGGGTTACAAAAAAAGTTTTTTCATTTATGTTCGTTCGAATTAGCATGGCGTGGAAATGAAGCTGTATGATATTAATTACTTTAAAAAGGAATATGATAATAAAGGTATTTTTACTGGCAGGGTAGAATATAATCCAATCTTTTCCAAAACGACACAAGGAGGATCAAAAGCCTTATCTGGCAGTAAGTGACTGGTAAGAAATAATGCTAACAACAATTTGTGCCCCGTTCGTTTATTTTTAAAAATTATTGGAAAAAGAGAATCCAATTCTTATCTAACAACAACAAGATTATTTTTAACAGTACATCCAAATTGGGAGAAAGGAATATGGTACAAAAATTCACCATTGGGAATTAATACAATTTCAAAGTGGACGAAAATATCGGCAAAATCAATTGGTATAGACACAAAAAAATAAAAATAACCAATCATTCACATAGAGCTTCTGGAATATCTGCATTAGCAAAAGGAGTTGGTGAACAAGAAGTAATTAAGCTTACAGGACATTCTTCTGCCCATTCTTTGAAACCATATTTACAATTAAATGAAGAACATCATTTCCAACTTATAGAGAACCTTCGAGAAAATAAAAATAAAGAAAAGGAATCCTCAGTTTCTAACTTAAATTCATCTCAGGTTATGATGCAAAACAATCCCCAAAATAATGCTACAACGTACAATTATAATAATTGTACTTTTTACATAAATAAGTAATTTTTTTTCATAAAGTTATTATTTTTTTGGCTTCGTATAATTGAAGTTTGCAATAAATAAAACGTTTAAACATATGATTTTTTAGTTTTTCTCTTGTTAAATAGTCATGTCGAACACCACTCAATGAAAAATTTACTAAGGTAAAATTTTTCTCTTGTCGTATTCAAGTTTGTTGCTTTTAGGTAATTTTGCTCATGACATTCAATCCAAAACCACTCGCCTCACGGCTCGTGGTTTTGTTAAAAATGTCATTCGCAAAATTGCCAAGCAACAAACTTTCATGACAATCGAAAAATGTTGCCGGCAAAATTTTCACTCTCGTGATATTATATATCATAATTCCTTTTTTTAATGTAATTGTCATAAAATCAATATAATTCCTATTTTCACGAAACTATTCACTTTCCCCGGTAGCCAACACTTCCGCTCAGTATCGTTTATCAATAAAATCGCGTACGATTTCAAAAACAAATAAAAAAGATTTGTATATAAATACCTAATTTCTTCATATACTCATCGAAATTTTCACTTTGATGCAACTTGTATTTCTTTCCCAGCAATTCCGTTAAACTCATTTTACCAATAAAGGAATGTAGACTGTAATGTAAGTAAGAAGAAATCAAGAACGTCTTTAGAAACGAACTAAACGGATACTAATAATTTTCAAGACAATAAGGAACGATTAACCCCGAGCGATCTTTGGATTTAAACTGACCTATGGAACTTAAACACGTTCAATAAAGCTAAACATTGTCTAAACAATAAGAAATAATAATATGTACTGTTGGAATAATTTTTATCGCACGGTGTAGAGGTTTTGTCGGTTATTATAACGTTAATGATAAGAATTAATTTTATTTGTTTTTTATACCAGGGTTAATGTAGAAGCTCTAGTTTAGCTAACGATAATTTTTCTACATACAGGGGCTTCTATAAGTATACGTATAGTATAGTGGATGTAATAAATATTGAAAATATTTGAAAATAAGATGAAGACAGAACAGAGGTGACTGACCTCTCCAAAGTTGGAAAATCATAGAGATAAAATAAAGAGATTAAAAGTATGGAGAAGAAATATATAATATAAGGAAGAAATACGCTAGTAAAAATAGCCGTTTTTACAAAATTCTGACAGATTCTGGTGGATATACATATGTATATTGAAAAATTCTTAGCCTACTATACAGCGTGTCCACGGATGGAGTATCCTAAAGGTGAAAAATTTTTAAATATCAATTTAGTGAAAAATGTTATTCTTGATAAAAAGTTTTGCTTGTTCTGAAACCTCATAAAATGAAATAAAATTCAAGTTTTTCAAAACCCGTCTCATTTTATGGCAAGTTTTATGAAAACCTGGAGTCAGACTTTTTGACATTTCTTCACATATCGGCTAATATCTCGGGAACCTTGAGGTTTACAAGGTTCTAGTCTACGCCATTCGATTCAGAATTGAATTTTCTATAATTCCAAAATCCATATCTAAGGTTTTTCGATGTGGACACGCTGTAGAACCAAACAAAATTTCAATGTAAAAATATTTTATTACAACGTCTCCAGACCTTTCAAAAAAAAATGTTTCTTCTTGCTCTGCAAACCAGACCTCCACAGCTTTTATTACCTCCTCGTTGGAAGAAAATTTACAACCTTTTAAACTTTTTTTCAGTTGAGGAAAGAGATGATAGTCGGACGGAGCCAAATCTGGTGAATACGGGGGGTGTTCTAATAATTCAAACCCTAAATCACGAATTTTTTGCATGGCAACATGAGATTTGTGTGCAGGGGCGTTGTCCTGCTATGAAAAAAACACCTTTGGATAGCTTTCCGCGTCTTTTCTCTTTAATTTTTTCCCGTGGAGTGGTCAGTAATGTCGAATAGTAATCTCCGGTTATTGTTCTACCCTTATCCAAAAAATCAATCATGATTACTCCATAGCAATCGTAAAAAACTGAAGCAAGAACTTTCCCAGCAGATTTTTGGACACGAAACTTCTTAGGTCTTGGAGAGGACGAAGGACATTGATCACCAAGGGTATTAAGCATATCTTCGTAAATCTGCTTACCTCTTAACCCTTTTAAATACAGGTACTTGATGATGGCTCGAAGATGGTTTACTTTTTTGACGTCCAACTTCACACTGACAGTTCCAATGAGTTATTGTTCGTTGCTATGGTAACGCAATATTTTGTTTATGCATGAAACTGGTCTAGGCTAACTATATATCAATAGATCCTCATATCTTGAAAAAACGTTTTTGACCGATATCTCGGGAACTTTGCACTTTAGGGCAAAATTCATTGTCACCATTATTGTGGAGTATAAAATTTCGCACCTTTTATTCCCTAAACTTTTGTTTGTAAAACTTACCGTTTACAATTTATAGCCAATTTAATTAACTGATTCTTCTATCTCAGCCGATAACCACAAATATTTCAAGTATAAAAAAAATCCATGAATTTAAAAGCATAAATCGTAACCTAATAGGTTAGGTATCAATAAACAAGACAACAATGCAGCGCTCGCGCTAATGAGCTTAGCTGCCGCTAGATCGGTTATATTCTTGGTCTGAAATATCTATTATTTAATTACTTATAAGTATTGATCTTACAATATTAATGTAAGCTAAATATTGAATCAATAATTAAGACTAAAACCCAGTTAATAACGTAATAAGTACGAAAAATATCAAAAGGGGTGGGCTACATTTTTTATTTTTCCGTTGGTAGTTGATTCAATATATGGCGAGAGACGTACACCCTGAAGTAATGTTTTTTTTAAGGGAAAATTTGCTTAGAAATATAATTTTGGTAATTATTTTAATAGTACTTACCTAGTTCCTTCATGAAGTCATCGAAGTTTTCGCTGGAGGCCAGCTTGTATTTTTTACCCAAAAATTCGTCAACCATTTTGATCTGATCTGAAGTTTTTATCAGCACCCTGTAACACTCAATTTATAAGTCAACAAGCTATTAAAGGTGTAAATCACGCGACCCCTGTATATACGGTGCACGTGTATTTCAGCGACCGTTTTTCGGCATGTCTTTATTGTTGGTAAAATAAGTATTTCAATATTATACACTGTGTCCTTGTAACTTTTTATTATCAGTTTTAGGAAAAAAACTTATTCTTCATAAAATGTTCTGCATGTTCTAAAACCTAAAATAGAATCATCAGATATCAATTTTTTCCAGTATTATACAAGGTTTGTCTAAAAATATGAATTTTACTCAAGAGTAAAGTACCTTTAAATTTGAAAATATCGAAAAATGTTATTGAAAAAAGTTGATCAGAACTGAAAACTACGTTCAAATGTGCAATTGCATCCATTTATATTAAAAAAGTAGGCTTTGTGATTGTTTAATATTGTTTCTATTTTCTTAATAACTATACATATGGGTCTATTGAATAAAAAAAATATTAACTTGCAAGTCATAACTTATATCATTCAACGCTTATAAGTAATTACTTATATTTACAAGTGTTTACTCTCTGACGGATAGTAGTACTATTTTCAGCTTCATCACACACGTAATCGGAGTCTCCAGGACTTTCCATTTCATCTAATGCAAACTCCAAATCATCTCGTAAATGCTTGCTAAAGTTATGTAAAACATCACAGCAAACAATAATTTTTGGAACTTTTGACAAAGATGTTTTAACCTTGTGTCCTAGAATGGGAAACCTTTGCTTTACTTGTCCAAAAACTCTCTCAATTACAACTCTTTCCTTGGAGTGAGTGATATTGAATAATTCTTCAATTCGGTTTTGAGGATTTTTAAAAGGTGTTAATAGCCAAGGAGCAATTCAATATCCACTATCTCCGAGAAGGCAGAAATTACCCCAAAATCTTGCCACATTTTCATATACGGAACTTTGTTTCGAAATTCTGGAATCGTGAACACTTCCACTTCCACTTCCACTTCACTTATGGTTTTGCATACTGTAGTATGATGAACGCCAAAATCTTCACCAATACCAGTTTGAAATCTGGTATCACTAACATATCGTGGGAATATCTCCATCTGTTGCCGAGATGCAAGTGCACCTCCTCTGGATTCATCTTTCTCTGGTAAAAAATAATCCGAAATATAGTCTACACTTTCACTTTCAAAACGAAACAAGAGCTGAGATTTGCTTGGGCTAATGCTTCTTCTCTTCCTATAGTTCTTCCTGTTACGAACATTTATGAAGTCCACCATGTTTAACAATATACTAGCAACTACCGTAGGAAAAAAGGATGCTTTATAGGTACCTTAAAAATCGTCAAGTTATAACTTACTAATTTAAGACAGATCTTATTTTTACTGGAAAAATCCTTATATTTTAAGTAACTACTTCAAACCAGAAGAGTTTGCTTATGGCCATAAGTAATCCCTTTTACATGAAGTAGTCACTGACCTTTTATTCAATTTATACTAAGAAAATACTTAAATAAGAGGAAGTAGAAGCCAATACTTTTTTTATTCAATAGACCTTTGCGTAAAATTCTAACGAGTTCTGACAGTTACTGTCAAACATTTGTATAAGCTATCAAACATTCATTAGTTTGTCAGAGCATCCTATATTACACGTAACTACAGTAAATTTTTGCATTGTTATTGTATTTAGAAATACATTTAAAAAAATAATACAGTTTTTCCATATAAATGGATAAAATCGCATATTTGAACGTGGTTTTCTATTCTGATCAACTTTTATTTATAACATTTTTCGATATTTTCAAATTTAAAGGTACTTTACCCTTGATTAAAGTTCATATTTTTTGAGAAACCTTGTATAATACTGAATAAAAATTATATCTGATAATTGTATTTTAGATTTTAGAACATGCAGAACTTTTTATGAAGAATAATTTTTTTCCTGAAATTGATAATAAAAAAGTTTCCCTTATGGTGCGAACTTATAAGTGGACACAGTGTAGAACTTTTCTTTAGATTTCCTAATAAATATATCTCCTTGTAAATGTAAATAAATAATAAAATAAGAAATATTATATTTCTAGATCATGAAATCCAACTAGGAGTACCACAAGGAAGTGCTGTTGGGCTTTTATTTTACTTCTTACACTATTGAGATTAAAGCCAAAATAAGTTCCAATATTTTAACGTAATTTTTATTTTAAATATATTTACCTGATATTTTATAAATATTTTAATAAAGAATTATAAAATAAAAATACTTTTTTTCGCTCACCTGTTTACAAGATAATATTATTGATCCCACCGCAACTAACACACTTTGAATGCTTCTTCTAAGAGACCAAGCAAAAAACTGTTTTATAAGCTAGCGGTGACAATCGCTCGACGATTTAATGACAGGGTTTAATGAAAGCCGCTTTGGCTATCACGCCACTTTTAGGTTAGGTCAGTTGAGGAATATTCATGCGCAGTACGTGGGATTCTTGATGGGGGATACGGATACAGGAAGACGTAGATTTCGTAATGATTTTATTTTCGTTTTCTGGATGGCGGAGGGATTTGACGTCGTCGCAACCGGAACGCAGTGACGTACGGAAAAATAATTTAAAAGGATTTAAAGTATGATGTTCGTACCAAACGTAAAAGACCGAGGTGAACTTTAAAGGAATTAACTGGAACTCTATTATTTTCGACACACAAATTTTTAAAGTTTTTGTAACATTTGCAAGTAATTTCCCAGGAGCTGTATATTTAATTTTGTAAACATTCTGTCACCTCTCTTTTAAGTGTAGTCCACTTAACACTTCTGTACCATTTTCCAGCTCTTTCCAGGTAGCACATGATATCCTTAGGACGTTCATATTGAGTCCTAAGTTGGTCCCAATGTCCAAGATCTAATTTGTAACTACTAGGGACATTCTAATTTGTACGTTCTAGGGTCCAAATAAGAGGACCTAGTTGGGAGGTCCATGTCCCAAAATTAAAGAGTCGTAATTGGGATTTTCTGATTAGGACTTACAAGATACGTATGATATAGTAACAAAACATGTCCTAAGGACGTCCTGAGAATGGCTAAGGGTCTGAAAGCGAACGTTCTGAGCGTTTTAGGTACTTCTGCTGTCTGAACTTCAAGAAAACTAAAAATCAAACTGTTAGATAACGTAGGTCAAGCCTGTTATAGTTTAACATTTGTTTGGAGACATACTTCTAAGGATGTATAAAAGCCTTTGAATGAACCAATCCTGGTAAATTTTGCCAGAAGTCTAAAGCTCTAGGTATTTAGTGTTTTTTTGGCAAAACTTATAGGCTCTGGTCCGATAGAAACACGTGCGGCACCCTCCCTTGCATGAGAGGCTGCTTTCTCGTTTCCTTCCATGCCACAATGGCCAGGAATCCAGACCAGCAATACTTTATTGAGTTCTCCTACAGAGAAGAGTCTTTTTTGGCAGTCTAAAACCAATTTCGACGTTACACTGTGAGAGCTAAGTGCTTCCAAAGCCTCTTGGATGTCCGAGAAAATTTTTATTGTTCCATGTATGAGATTGGCTTGCTCCAATCTCTCCAAACATGGTTGCATAGGATCCTAGAGAGGTTGAAATGTCTGTCCTAGGTCTGCGCCCGTATACACTTGCAGCAGAACCTGAGGGTGTTTTTGAGCTGTCTCTGTGTACCAACAGTTGTCTGCTCTTAATAGTTCATCCTTACGGAGGACCCATTCATCTCTTTTTGGGTAGTGGGTGGTACAGAAATCTGTAATTTCATCAGGACAGAGACAGGCGAAACAGCTCGTTAAGGGAAGACACTGCAGGTCTGGTCAAGGGAAGTCACTGGTCTGGTCTGGATAAGTAATCCAGATTTAGAGGACCACAATAAATTGTAAGGTCCTGGTCCGATAGGTCCAAGAGAGTCTGCCTTCTCGTTTCCTTCAATGCCAGAGTGGCCGGGGATCCAGATTCAAATAGGAACTGTTCATTGATTGAGGTATTGTTAGGTAAGGTCCACTCTATACTATTAAAAGTGTAAAAAAATACAAACATAGTTAACGAAGTCGGTTTTGTTGTTTTTCAAGCACCTTATTAATAGAATGTACTTTGAACATTGTATGATACTCAAAATTAATTTTCATATAAGATATTATAGCGCAAAGTATAATTTTGTTATGCAGTCACTTAAAGTACCACAAGCTGAAAGTGCATGCCATGTAATATAATTCATAAGTACTGTTTATCGTAGAAAATAAAAACGATACATTAATATGCAAATTTTCGTTTTAACTGACAATAACATATTGACGATCATTTTTGTGTTTAATTGTAAATAGATACAAAATATCGCGTAAAGTTTTCAAGGTCACTAACCCTTCTTAATATTCTTAAAGAAATTAATATTAAAAGGAAATGATGTGCATATTATTAGATTGTTTTTTTCAAGACTGGATATTTACAATCTTTCAAAGAATATATTCTCATGTGATGAAAAATTGTTGCGAGCTTCGTTTTAATTGAATAATAAGACTTGAAATTAAGTTCAATTAACAATGAATGGTTATGTATTTATAGATCTAAATTAGATCTTTTGTCGTTGTGCCTTTGACAATTTTGTATTAGTGAGATTTCAAACCCGCAGGGTCACTAACATCGCCCGGAACTGGCATGGCATGACATTCTATAACGCGATATGAAAGATACATAAAATACAGGGTGGATTTGAGCTCACAACACAAGAAACTATGAAAGAAATGGAAGATTGAACCGATAAGAATAAAATTTTGAAATACAGATCGCGAAAAGTCTATTCGAGACATACGATTTACACAAGTACGACGAGGAAACTATGAGCAAAACTACTTGAAAGAGAGAGAAGAATAATTGTTCGCAGTTAGCGTTGGGCGTGTTTTCAGTTCCAGCTAACTAATATGAAAGCAGCGTTGCCAGTTTAAAATGTTTGGTACTTTCTTATTTTGCATTTAACTTTTAATACGGGATAACGCCGTATTTATTGGGAGAAATTCGAGATTGGTAATATCATTGACTTTTGAAAAATAAGTGAGATCAACACAGATAAGAATAGAATAATATAGTTCAAGAAAATAAATGGACAAATTACAATCTGCAATAAATAAAATCTATACACTGCTTTCGATTTAACAATTATTGGTATTTAACATTTTTGCCGACGAAAATTGGGAATAACTTTTACAGATTAATACATTTGGCAACAGCTGATTGCGCACAATAATTCTCCTCTCTCTTTCAAGTGCTTTTCTTATATTTTCTCAAGGAGGGTTGCATGAAGGTTTAAATTCATGAAGATATCCCAACACTGTTTAACTTGGAACTGTAATTTCATTGTCTGACGGGGCACATAGTCCGAGAAGTAGATGTTTCTTCTTGGTAAACTGTCTACTCTAGTTATTAATCACATTAAAAGTGATGAGAGGCGATGGACTTGTAAAAACAGAAAGTG
>CAJUYG010000385.1:136015-155727 GCA_910591675.1 Galerucella calmariensis | reverse complement strand
AAAAAAAAACAATTTTATTTCTAACCATACACCAGTAAACTACTGTGTCTAGTGATTTAATATAATGTTGGGGTGAGTAGATTTTTTATAACAACACATTCAAGCAAGGGCGGATCTAGGAAGCTTGTAGTGGAGGGGCAATTCGAAAAAAAGTTGAAAAATAAAAAAAAACAATATTGTTTTTTAATAAAATATCATTCGACAACAAAGTACAATAATTTTTCAAACTTAAATAAAGTCAAAATATTATATTTAATTGAAATTAAAACATAAACTCTCAATGGCAACGTGTATTAACAAAAATTCACTATAAATCAAAATCTAACCTTGTTTTTTGAGATTTTGAAAATCTTTCTAATATTTTTAAAGCTTCAATATTTATGGGTGTTTCATTGGGAGAGGGCCTAACTTTAATTGTAGATGGGGATCACTTTAGTGCTTCCAAAAACCTATATTTAATACCTAAACCAAAAACGAATCAATTTAATAAAATTAGTTCAATAGGTCGTCAGAATAATTACCCTATCCGTTAATTAAATTTATGAATGGATATGGAAAGCTGTGTGAGTCGCCAGATTTAACATTTAAAGCAGCGTAACGCAAGCGCTCTTTCTACAGACACCGTGGTCCAGAATGCGTCAATATCAGCATAGATAAAACAGAGATGGACTTTTCAATATCAAATTCAAGTCATAGATTAGGGTTAACGTTTTTAATACATTTAAACGGTTCATTATTGTGATATTTTGATAGACCTGCTTATTTACAAAAACACCAATATGCTCTATAAATGATATTATTCCAATATATTCCAATATTTCCCGAATACAAATATTGGTTTAAATATTAAATTCCTATTTCTTTTTTTTAATATAAAATATCCATTTTACAACATGCTGTTAGGTACAAACGAAATAAAAATAACTATAACTATTTGATTTGTGTTGTTTCATCCAATGAATATTTTTTTCAACACAAAAGCTAATAAACTGTCGCCACACGTATTGCCTGTTGTGTTTGGTGCTCTTTAGTTCGCTTTCCATCACTTTATTTTCTATTATTCCCAATGAATCACATCCGAAACGAGACATTTTTAAAAATATTTTTTGACTTTACTTGTCAAACTGATTTTATTTTTAATTATCATGGATTCACAATGGGATTACCGTGGATACGTAAACAATGCAGTGCTCTTTCGGTTTTTACAGTGCAGTTACCGCTGTAATCAATCGATAATTGCACTCTTCGTCTCTATAGAAGCCAGATTGTTCCTACTTTGGACAATCTAAGAAGAAAGCTAGAAGATGAAAGCAATTTTACTTAATAGTATTTAATAATAATATTCAATATTTCATTTCATACCACCAATTATGGTCAAAAATGAACCAATCACAAGAATTTTAAAATATGCCAATAAACATAGTGGTAGTCTGGATTTATTTGGAAAATCTACATCAACGTTTAAGAAATCAATAAAGCTTCTAAATATTTAAGCATATTAATTTAATTTTTAATAATTTTTTTTTATATAAATCACTTATGTATGAACTATTTAACTATTTATACTGAACGAACATTCTTTTGTAAAAATGGTAAAACCGTAAATAAATAAATAAATAATCCCTCATTTAGTAGGAAAAAGAAAAGTTTTGAGAAACGGTCTCCACATATTAAATACAAAATAAAAAGGATGTAGATATTTGTGAATTTAATCCTTTTTAAAATAATTTTAAATAGCCCGCCACTGGCGATCTCTTCTACGGCAGCTATTGGCCATATGATTTATTGCATTTGGACCATTAATTTTTATGATTGCCGGCAAAAGCTAAGACGGTATATTTTGAGACAATCATCAAACGCGTGGTTCAAACAGAACTGGCTGGTATCTCTGGTATTTCTGGCAAAATCATAACAATCTACACTGATAGTAGACATGCCCTATTAGCCTTGAACAGAACAGAACATTGCCGATTCTTTAGGCAGGGAAGCGGCTGAACTAAAAATTTTAGGACCCAGTGACACCTACGGCCTAACGACTTCGACAATTGCGTAGCCTAGCCAAACGTTACACCCATGCTCAATCCCTTAAGAGCTGAGATGGAATCAAAGGATGCAGTATTGCCAGGATCATAGTGGGCGACCCTGGGAAGCTGGCGCCGAAGAAATATTTGGCGATGACCAGGAAAAACCTACGTTTAACAGTAGGAATTCTGACTGGCCACTGTCAACTAAGGAAGCACCTCCATACTATGGGGCTAGTGGACACACCTCTAAGCAGGATGTGTGAACAGGAAGATGAAACTGTCAGGCATGTCTTATGCGAGTGTCCGGAGTTATAGTCGATCAAATAGTGTGTGTTCGGTGAGTCTCGGCCTATAAAGAAGATGTCTCTTAGTGACCTGTCCACCTTCCTGGGAAGGACAGGATGGATGATGACCTAGGGGACAACTCTTCGGGAGGATGTACAATGTGTCACATGTGGCCTAAGTGCTGTGCGCCTACACTCCCCTCCCTACTCCACAGATACAGATCATCAAACACAATTTGAATTTTCAATTATTAGTAAATTCACTCACTATTAACATGACATTTGTCACCAATGCACCAAAATCCGCCCCTGCGTATAAAATAACCTTCCTGGATCAAAATACGTTCTAAACAAATGAAAAGGGCTCTTCCAGAGTAACCCTTAACAAACAACGTGCAGGTAGTGTATTTACTTTCAAAATATTGACAATAAAATAAAAACAAGGTAAACACAAAATCTGTGACAGAAGGTGTTGAGGGAAGGGGAAATCTACACGAAAATCCGACACACCCCTTTGCAGTGTTTACCAGAAAATTGTGAATGAGGTTTCCAGAATAAAGTTAAACGTTTTCAAGATAGTGTCGCATGTGAATGCATAACAGTAAGTCTTTAGAATTATTAGATAATTAACAAGGGTTGACGATTATATGAATTTACGGTTAAGGGTTGATATATTTGTCCATATTGTGTGTACAGTTATAAAAAAATACAACATAAATTATTAATTTTGTATAAAATTTTTTGGGGGCCGTAAATTCTCCACGAGCTCCAAGATCTAATTGGTTTTATAATGAAGAAACAATGCATTTACTTTTGTTTGTTTTTTTTCTTATTAATCTGAATCAAAATATTTCTTGTTTTATATCTACATCGTTTGTATAATTTATAAATCGTGTCACAACTTGTTTATGTTTTATTTATTTATTTATTTTTTATTAGAATTTAAGTGCCTCGACAACTATGACCATTGGCACTATACTAAAGACAAAAAGACATATATAAATACATACACTATCTTAAAACATAAAATATGTAAAATATCAATCTTATTTATATTTTGTGGTAGAGGTTAGTTGTTTTGAGGAATTTCAATGTCTTTGGGATTTCAGCGGTGTAGTTTAAAAGCTCTCTCAGGTTTGGTGTTAGGTCTAGGCGCTTATATGTAATGGTATATTCCTGGCAGTCTGTGAGAATATGTTTAACGGTTAAAGCACTATTGCAGTGACGGCAGACGGGAAGGTTTCCAGAAGACATCAAGTAACCATGTGTGTATCTGGTATGGTTGATCCGCAATCGTCTAATGACAGCAGCTTCTCTCCTGGTTAAGAGATAGAGGGAGAGACAGCCGATTAATGGTTGTATATCGTAAAGGGCTGTTTTGCTGTTACATGTAACTTTAATATGTGTATGTAACATAAAGATCTAGTCGTAGATAGGATATTTAATATTAATAGGTGGTTGTGACTCGTAGACATTTCATTTTTCTACTATCTCGGACTTACTCGATGATTTTCAGTGACCATTTCTTTCAAATAGCGATCAACGATTGAAGCTAGAGCAAGGCAAAACCTCAATCGCGTTTAATAGGCCAGTCAGTAGGGGTCATTTTAGACCAAAAGTACAAGTATGTACCTAATTAGCAACACGGCTGATTTTTTTTCCATAAGTACCCTTAAGTATGTAGATTAATATAAAAAAAATGTTTACCAGTCTATCAATTTCCTATATTGGAACAAAAAATTGAAAAACTTTTTTTTTCGGAATTCATTGATATTTCCGCTGGAAGAAAGGTAGAGGAAAATAAAAAATACCACCGTGTAGGGGAAGTGTTTTGCAATAAAAAAGATCACTTGCGTTTTTTTCGTCCGAGCAATAGTTGGTCCGGAAAAAACTCGGTAAACTAAGTGTGTGTTCTGCATCCGCGCGACTCTGCTGCACGGCGGAAGTAGTACTCTCTGAATCGAGGAAAAAAATATAAATGTTTAATCAGAATTTTTTTTCAAATTTTTGGTAAGAGTCAAGGCTGTGAATAATAAATAAAAGGTAATAAATTGATTTTATAATGAAAAAACAATGCATTTACTTTTCTTTTTTATTTTTATTATTAATTTGATAATAATAAATAAAAGGTAATAAATTGATGTTTACATATTTTTATTGGAAATATGCTAATTTCTTGTAGTTGTGACCTCCTATCGTCTGATCTATAAGTACACTGTCCACACGTGTCTTTTTTTTAGAATAAAAAATATTTAAACTTAAAATGTACTGATTTTATTTCATTGGATATTCACTATAAAAGTGTCACCCTGTATAAACGTGATATTTCATATTATAATGAGCATGTTATTTCTAAGTTTCTATGAAATCAATTTTTTTGTTATTCAAATTGTTTATACATGGAAATTAAACATCTGGTGTGAAATTGTTTATTGTTTTTTTTTTCTTTTGATATTACGCATTATTAATTAGTATTAGAAAAATTAATAATGGGGAGCGTAAAGTTAATAGCGATAGCGTTAGTTTCTGTTGAAATTTTATCGATATTGTTTGTGGGTGAAAAAACTGGTGAGATTTTTAATTAAAGTTTTTCAGGTTGGGGAAAATAAAAGAAACAACACAGTACAAAAAGGATTTTATTGCAGAATGTAAATTAAATTTAGGCTTGAAATTCGCTCTATGGAAATAAAAGAATAAATAAATGTCATCAATGTTTTTTTGCTCATGGTAATAAATAAAATATTAACTGTTCAAAATTGCACGATTTCTTGAATTTTTGAATTTCTTATGAAATTGAAAAAAAAAAAATTTGAACCAAAAATTCACAGTCGAACGTCAATTTTGACAATTTTTAATAATTGAAAATTTCCAAAAAAAATTTGAGTCATAAATAAGTAATTTTTTTAATTGCAAACATTTCGAGACATTTATAACAAAAGGTTAAAAAAATTTGCTCGAAAAACTGACATTAGTTAAAATTTTATCATGTCAGTTTTTCTCGTAAAATTAGTGATTGGCAAAACTGTTTCGTTGCAAAGAGAAATTCATCTGATAAAAGAAAAGCTCGAGTGTTTTTTGGCAAGATAAATTAACGAAAGTATATTGAAATTATAAGTAAACAAACTTGCGACTCATTGTCATTGTGTAAAAGTGACGTCCGCTTACTAGATATTGAGGAAGAGAATTTTTTATCCGATAAAAAAGGATGCACCTTTTTTATAGATGTCAAAGTGACAATAACATTTCCAGGTATATGACATTTTAACATTGGAGTTAATTTATCTGTTTTAAAATAGGCTGCTAAAGTTGCTACCTTTATAAAACATTCACAAAACGTTTTTACAAGTGTTTATAAAACTGTGGCTGTTTTATAAAATACGTTCTGTAAACGTTCTAAAAGCCATTATAATAGTATATTATTCAACAAGCATATAATGATGGCTATTATTCACGATGGTGCGTTTAGATAAACACCTGAGTTGATAATAGCCATTATATGCGTGTAGAATACTATATTTGGTCTACTACTATGAATTTTTTTGACAGTCACAAATAAGTAATTTTTTATTTGCAATAATTTCGAGATATTTGAAACAAAGGTTTTAGGAAAATAGAAAGTAGAATTTTGAATTTTGCACAACTTTTGGAAAAAAAATTAGACTTATTTCCTTTGGCTGACTTATTTAAGAAGAGACTTCCACATGATGGCAGATCTCGTATAATCTTATAAGAAAAATAGTAATTGATGAATATATTCAAGATTTTATCAATATTTTCTGGTAAGAAAAAAGTGAGGAGCATTTAAAATAGGATGCTGAAGTTGCTAGCTTTATAAAACATTTACAAAACGTCTAAAAAAGTCCCTTAAATGTCGCTAGTATCCTAGTAACAAAGCTGTTATAAAACAGTTCAATAAATGTTTTCTTAAAGTCTCATTAGACATTTATAAATGTTTTAAAAACTATTTTATTATAGCAACAGACAGCATCTATAGAGCATGTCGAATTTGTTTTATAATCTGTGCCAATTCCATGCTTATAAAAGCTGTAAGAACATTGTGAAAGTGTTTATAAAACTGTGGCAGTTTTATAAAGTACGTTCTAAAAGCCATTATAATATTATATTATTCAACAAGCATATAATGACGGCTACTATTCAAGATGGTGCCTTTATAAAACACCTGTGTGAATAATAGCCATTATATGCGGGTAGAATACTATATTTTGTCCCCGACCTGTTTAGGTATACATATTTTTATCAAACTAAAACACTATAGCTTATTAAAAAAAACTACTAATTACTAATAATTACTTCTTATGTCATTAAACAGATTATATATGCAATACCGCACATATCTTCACGTTGAAAATTTTTATTTAATATATTGTGTCATTTTTATATGTGAAAAATCTTCAATATATGTGTCATGTGACCTTTTCATCATCCACACCTATTATTCACTGGTGAATAATGTACGTCATTATACTTGAAGAAGCATACGTAAAATGTTAAAATTATTAAATAGTTGTGGACAAAATTGTTAATTGGGATATTTAGTAATAAAACTGAAAATCTTAAATCTCACATAATTTTTCGGAGTAATATGATGTTTAATGAAGTAATATTTTTGGTTATTTGCAGATTTTTAACGAGGTGAGAAGAAATTCAAGAAGGTGGCGAAGTTCGAGGGTAAATTTTTTTCTGCCGTAAATAATTTTTTTTCCACTTCACCGCTGATGAATCAAATAAAGGACATGATGGTAAGTAGTCGAATATTTTTAAATTTACATCAATTATGTTGAAAGCAAAATGTCTAAATCCTTAAATTTATACTCTAAGCTAAGAAAATATTTACAAATAAACTTTTTACTAAAAAAAAACAATTTTGAAATATTTAAAATAGATGTAATTTCAGTGGCCTAACTATTATAGATTTCTTCACTACTTATATTAAAAATCACTGTATTTTTTTAAATTTCAGTCCAGACAAACAAATCAATCAGACAGTGAAATAAAATCCCTTCAAAATGTACCAGACGACATGAATCCCTCTACATTGGAAGTGCAGATCGACAAACCTAATGGTACTCCTTCCAGGTCTCCTTCAGACGAGGACAACAAATTGAAACCCGAAGATCGTTATCGAAACCAAAGCTTTAGCATACGGAATATGCCAGTGTCCAGAAGTCAAATGAAAGGCAAGTGCTGTTATTATTACTACAAGCACTATAGGGGCTATATTATTGAATCAGTATTTTGGTTCGGTGTTTTTAATAATCCCTTTACTTGAATGTATGGCGTGCCGTTTTGGTATTTAATAACATCGTTTTAAAAGAGGAAAAAAATATATATCTCTTCTTTCGAACATTTTTATTTCGTAATTATTCTGTTGAAGAATTAAAATTATGTTTTTCATAATAATAATTCGGGAATTTCTATTATGAAAAACATAATATAAATTGCCGATTTAAAATTATGAAATACATAATAAGAATTCATGAATTAAAATTATGAAAAACATAATAGAAATTCAATTTCCATTATGTATTGAGGTTGCCTAATGCAAGTACCTGAAATCGTATAGTAAATGCATTACTGCAGAATAGGCAACCTCAATACATAATGTAAATTGAATTTCTATTATGTTTTCAATAATTTTAATTCTTGAATTTCTATTATGTCTTTAATAATTTTAAATCGGTAATTTCTATTATGTTTTTCATAATGGAAATTCGTGTATTATTATTATGAAAAACATAATGGAAATTCAACAATTAAAATTATTGAAAACATAATGGAAATTGAAGAAAAAAAATTATGAAAAACATAATACAAATCCGTTTTGTATTATTTATTCAATCATTTTTATTCTTGAATTTGTATAATGTTTTTCATAATTTTTTTTCTTCAATTTCCATTATGTTTTCAATAATTTTAATTGTTGAATTTCCATTATGTTTTTCATAATAATAATACTTACACGAATTTCCATTATGAAAAACAAAATAGAAATTACCGATTTAAAATTATGAAAAACATAATAGAAATTCAAGAATTAAAATTATTGAAAACATAATAGAAATTCAATTTACATTATGTATTGAGGTTGCCTATTCTACAGTAATGCATTTACTATACGGTTTCAGGTACTTGCATTAGGCAACCTCAATACATAATGGAAATTGAATTTCTATTATGTTTTTTATAATTTTAATTCATGAATTTTTATTATGTATTTCATAATTTTAAATCGGCAATTTATATTATGTTTTTCATAATGGAAATTCCTGTATTATTATTATGAAAAACATAATTTTAATTCATTAACAGAATAATTAGGGAATAAACATTTTTGAAAGAAGAGATATTTTTGTTTTTGTTTTTAAAACGATGTTATTAAATACCAAAACGGCACGCCATATGAATGTATGTGATTTCAGTGTCGTTTCAGTACAGGATTATGATCTCGGAGCTTCTGAACGGAGAATATCTACCTTGTACTGACGAGGCGCAAATACGCCGAAACCTATCTGCAAGTGGTGCTGCCCCTTTTAATTGCAAACCAGAATGGTTGGTTCTATCTTGCAGATATACCAATCTAGTTTAACTAAAAAGTGTGATTCAATGTCTATCAGAGTATACAGGGTGTCCCACGACGAGTTAAAACTATCTGTATATGGCAAAATACTTATAGTAAACTCATGAAAATTTCTACGTTTGGGTTTTCGGATACGATCTTTTTATAAAA
The DNA here is from genome assembly GCA_910591675.1 of Galerucella calmariensis. NCBI lineage: Eukaryota > Metazoa > Arthropoda > Insecta > Coleoptera > Chrysomelidae > Galerucella > Galerucella calmariensis. The sequence continues at coordinate 146,671 of CAJUYG010000385.1, read as the reverse complement.
TATGGCAAAGTTGTTACAAGAACATATGTGCTTTATTTGCAGTAAGATATCTTGCATCTCTAAAAATTTACAGAAAACATTTAATACCTGGATAACGGTAAGGTTTAGGTATAGGAAAGTATACATGAATTTGCCTTATTTTTTACATCTGAATGCATTAAAATAGAAAAAACCGAGTGGTTATATTTAAAAAAATAAAGAAATTTGATATTTATGAAGTTAAACTTTGAACACTTTCTATACACACCCTGTAAAAAATGAAAGAATTTTCAACATAGATTCAAATACGTCTGACCTTGCCAAAAGCAACCGAACAGAAACCATTTTCATATATTTAAGGGTATCCTCTTAAAAAAATAATTTGTAAGGGTCTGCAACCGTCAAATTTCTTACAAAAACTAATAACTCAAAAAATATGCATTTTTCGAAAAAAGTTTTCGGACAAAAGTATACTAAAATTTTACGTGGATTTTAAAAATGTATTAATATACAGGGTGTTCCATTTAAAATAACAAATTTACAGCCGACTTCCGGTAGAACCGGAAGTCTGCCATCTTTGAAAATATTTTAGTTAAAAAGATCGCATCCGAAAACCTAAACGTAGAAATTTTCATGATTTTACTATAAGTATTTTGCCATATACAGATAGTTTTAACTCGTCGTGGGACTGGTATAGCCAGAGAAGTAGATGTCTCTTCTTAGTTAAACGTTCATTGTTTTTTGTTTACAGAATTTCGAGAAGCTTTTAGACTATTCGACAAAGACGGCGACGGAAGTATAACAAAAGAAGAGTTGGGAAGAGTAATGAGATCACTTGGTCAGTTTGCTCGTACCGAAGAATTACAACAAATGCTCCAAGAAATTGACGCAGACGGTAAGCGTGAGTTTTTTGAGGTAACATGTTCAATACCAACACTTGTATTGTTTTATAGGTGACGGTAATGTTAGTTTTGAAGAATTCGTGGATATTGCTTGGTCAGCTAGTTCTGGAAACGATCCTAATCAAACTCTATCTATGGAAGAAGAAGAAAAAGAACTTCGTGACGCATTTAGAGTATTCGATAAGCACAATAGAGGTTATATTTCCGCATCTGATCTTAGAGCTGTCCTACATTGTCTTGGAGAAGATCTATCCGAAGAAGAAAGTGAGTTATTTACTGTCATTTCTTTTGTTTATCAATTATTTGTAATTAAAATTCTATAATTTTATAAATAAAATTGTTTCTAGTTGAGGATATGATCAAAGAAGTAGATGTAGATGGAGATGGACGAATAGATTTTTACGGTAAGTTAGTGGAAGAAATTTTTCAGTAGCAAAAACAGTAAATTTATTAAAGTACTATTACAGTTTCCTGTAATACCATTACAGTTTCCTGTAATATTGTCGTATTTAATAAAGCGCGTTACCAATAGATATCGGAAAATCGATATGCCAGCCCCGTTTGACTTTGAAGGGAAATTCAATATCCGTTGGGGCATACAGCACGGGAACTAGCTGTTGCTTCTTAGTTTATCGGTGTCTTTGAAAAATATTTTCTTAAACGTTAGAATAATTATTATTCTGCGATATCTATTAGTAAATTTACTAATTCAAATCACAAGTTTAGCTATACTCTGTATTAGTGAAATATGGATATTTCTTGTTTTTTAGAATTTGTGAATGCTTTGGGTGAGCCCGGAACGGAAGATAGTAATGACGAAGATGACGATGATTACCTAGCATTTTACAATTAAATATTTAAAAAATAAGAATGTTTTTATGTACCTGTATCTTTAAAAAAACTTATCCATAATCAAATATGTGCTGCCTAATTTAGAAAATTTTAAACTACGAATATTACAAAAATACGAAAATATATGCCTGCTAATTTAAATTTTATTTCTACCTTATATAAATGTATAAAATTTTAATAAAAAGTTGCGTGCTTACTTATTTTCCTTTTTTTTAAATCTTTTAATTAAAATACTGACTTACTCAACCTACAATTTCAACTACGAGAGCTGTGGTGACCTCTGCAAAGAAAACTGTTAACTAAAAACTGTCTATAAAAATATTATGGTGTTTCTACTGGCTTGTAGAGGGCGATGTGTATAAAATTTAAAATCTTCCACAGCAATAACAGCAAAATAAGGATTTATAACAATAGAATACTTTAAAAAAACTGCTCCACTTTTGTGAAAACAAAACAAAACAATACCTTGCAATGTCCAAAATAAGATGACAAGCATTCGCACGAGTAGTCCCATCGAAGTATGTCATAAGTTGAAGAATTAATTATTTTCACTTCTTTGTTCATAGATAAATGTTAATACAATCTTTTAAGCGTTTTTTATTTAAATATTAAGCTTGATTTGTGGCGCTTTCTTCCAAAGTGATTTTCAACCAATATACTTTATATAGATTTTTACCAAGTAGTGTCTAAAGCTTTCTCTACTGGCTTATAGAGGGAGACGTATATTATTTTATAAATTTTATTCAGTAAATATAAAGTTGTAGAAAAATTATATTTATTTTTTTGGTATTATTTAATATTTTCTCATTTGTCAAATCGATTGATTATGCCAATCTATGGATCCTGCTTTCCACTCAATCAAAAAAGCGAATTAGATTTTTTTCTAACGTGTGCAAATGCATTATGATTAGGCAAGATGCTTCATATTAAATATCTACTGAAAATGATATTCGCATATTATTGAGGACCCATCTTTTATCTATGGAAATTTAAAGTAAATTTTATCTGGAAAAAATGTTTACATATATCTTATCATAACTGATGTAAGAAGTGATTTCATTTTTCAAAAAAACAGATGGATCTTTGTTGAAATCTAACAAAATGAATTTAAAAGTATTTTTAGTGATTTTAATTATTAACTTCTTCCAAGCTTATGCTTTGGAAGTTGAGGGTGAAGGTAAGTATCAACATATGAATAACACTTGTATTTTTTGCGCAAAATAGTGGGTTGTAATCAATTAATGTCAGATCGGGGAAAAAGATTGGATTGATTTACTGACGAATGTAATTTTTTTTAGATTTCCCTGAAATTCGATACATGAATTTTAGTGTAGATCCTTGCGAAGATTTCTACGAATACACTTGTGGGAATTACAAGAATATCCATCCATTAACAGAGGGAGTCTCCACCATTGACCCTTTTACGATTCTAACTGAATCATTAATTGACATATCAAGATGTAAGTATCCAGAAAGTTCCTCAATCAGTGTATTTCATCTAACAAATACATTAATAATTGATTATTGACAAAATTAGGTTGCGGTAAGTCTGGTGAATTTGCGGCTACTCAATAAGTGGAGCTCCGTTTTCCTGGAATTCCAACAAATTTTTGCAGAAACCTGATACTATAAAGAATTTTGGAACGTCAGGTTATGTTTGAGCGACCGGGGGTCGCGACGCAAAAGATCTGATCGTTACGTTACGTTACGTTATGTTACGTTGCTTCGTTATGTTACGTTGCTTCGTTATGTGCCTTGCTTGCGTGTGTGTGCTCTCTCCTGAGTCTCTCTCTCTCTCTCGTTTACGAAGCAGCGATTCATATGCTTCGGCCGGGAATCGAACCCGGGCCGCCAGCGTGGAAGACGAGCATTCTACCACTGAACCACCGATGCTATATTAAAATTCTATGCAAAGCTGGTATTCGCAGTGCTGGTGATCTACTTGAATTTGTTCGGATAAATTTTTACTATTATTTCCATAATTTTTTTAGCGAGATTGATCTTTTTTGTTTATTTACAGCATCGGTTGTCAGGACGGTAGGTTGTGTTTACTGGTTTCTAATTTTAACACGTTGGTAAGTGATTTACTTACCGTTCAGACGTCGAAAAGTAATAAATAACATAAAAACAATTTCACCAAAATGCAAAATAAATTTTAAACTGATCGAGAAGTATAAATGTGACTTTTGACATTTCGTTCAATTCGAAGAATTTTAAATTATTTTATTCGGAATTTATTTCAATACGATCGCGCAAAAAATGGTATAAGCATCTCGAACGTTAAGGGTAATTACAACGCTTGCATGTAGACTCCTCTCGTAAAATTGGACAAAATGATATGAGGATTAAGGGGTCTAGCACATTTACTTTTCGAAATACAGGGTGTTGAAATTTTGAAAACTTGAATGTTTTAATTTGATAACTTTAAAATGGATGGGTAAATTGATTTGACATTTGGCAGGTTGTTTTTAAATGTAAAAGGGAATATTTTGATAGAAATAGTAGTTTGTGCAACTAGTGTGGATATGATGGCCATATCGCACGAGGACGAAGTTTGAGCACGACGCCGGAGGCGGAGTGCTCAATCGTTCAAGTGCGATATGGACAATCCACACGAGTCGAACAGCATATTTTTTCTACGACCCACTTAAAAAAAATCTAGAAAATAAAAATTTCTATAAACTGTAATATAACTTCAAATTGAAAATTTAACAATTCAATTTTATGTTTCCACTGATTTTTTTGTGGTAAACGTACAGTTCTTGAATGTCCAATTTGTATAATGCTACGGTTTCCTTTTTTAAATATACAACGCTGATATAAGTAGATGTTGCCAGTCGGAGTCCCTCATGAAGGGTACCGTACCATTATCTATAATAATGAATATTCTGCTAAATATTTCAAACGTCTACCTGTATCGGTATTGATATCAAGCAGAATAATTATTATTTAAAAATAAAATTAACAATAAAAAAAACTTTTTCACGGGGAATCGAACCCGGGTCTACCGCGTGAGAGTCTGGTTTGCTTACTACTCGACCACCGAGGAATATGCAAATTATTTATCTATAACGTCAAATGTATTATATAATTTTTGCTTAAAAGGAACTAAAGTTCCTACCGTGTGTCCCGCTACACGTTCTACCTTTTTTTTTGCTAATTAAGAACGACTTTTTTTCTATCCTCTGAGTAACAAGTAAACTACAGGAATAATCTTATTCACTCTATTATCACAGTTCCAGGTTACATATTCTAACTTTATACATATTGTACATACATTACACTTGGGCATTGCTCATTAATTGCTCTCCTATCAAGGTGTACATGAAGAGAAAGTCCGCCTTTTGGTTACCTTGTAGAGCCGAACATACAATTATAGCACTGTTGCCGTACTTTGAACTAATCATAATATTTAGTGATATAACAACTTTTGGAAAAAATATTAAAAAGTAAAATTATTTTTCAGTGATTCTCTCGGAACCCATAGATTCCGTCAGTCCAGAAGCCATAAAGAAAACTAGATCGGCTTTTCAAGCTTGTACAGATCTGAATTATTCGGCTGATATGAGATATCCCGAACTTAGAATCGTACAAGATCAAAACGGGTTTCCATTGATTCAACCAAGGGAATTGCAAGACTCTACAAGATATACTTTTTACGACGTTGCCGATGCTGTCAGTAAATACGGCATTCCCATGTTGTTTAAAGTACAGGCTTACGGAAATCCAGGAAATGCGTCAGATAATTTGATTTATGTAAGTACTAGCTTTTGCCCGTGACTTTGTTCTCGTAGAAGTCGAGAATAGATCTAATTAAGAAGTATCAACTTTGATGCAAATAATCACCAACATAATTTTGTAAACCTCTTTAATCCCACCCCGTGTGGTCACCTGGATCTACACTGCAATAATAAGACCCATGTTAACGTATGGAGCAATTGCATGGGGACCGAAGGTTCTACAAGCAACGGACATACAAAAATTATATCAAATACAGCGAATGGCTTGTTTAAACATCACAGGAGCCATGAGAACAACACTAACCTTGGCAATGGAACTGATTACTGGTCTGACCCCTCTGGACCTGTACGTTAAGTCAAGGTTGCGTTAATGGCCATGGTACGATTGCCCATGGATGATGTAAACCCCGAAGTAAGAGTGGGCCAGTTGAGGCTAAGCCTATGGCAAGAAGCGCTTACTGCGCTACCTCTGCTGCAGGCAGCCTATGATGCAATTGAACCCAGGTTTGTGTTTAATAAACCCTACAAAATACAATTAAAACAGAACACAAAGTCAGATGCTGCAAATGCAATACGCATATACAGATGGCTCAAAAATGAAAGAAGGCTCAGGATGTGGAGTTTACTCCAGAGCACTAAGCCGAAGGATTAAGTGGAGAATGGGAAACAATATCAGCGTGGTTCAAACAGAACTGGCTGGTATCTCAATAGCCACAAAAGAACTAACCAGAAAAGGAATGTCTGGCAAAAACATAACAATCTGCACTGATAGTAGACAAGCCTTATTAGCCTTGAACAGACAACGTGTTGTATCGGGGCTGGTACTAGAGTGCCACCAAGATTTAGCTGACTCCTCGGCAGATAACAATATTATCTTGAGGTGGGTTAAAGGGCACGACAAGAGTAAAGGTAATCACATTGCCGATTCTTTAGCCAGAGAAGCGGTTGGACTAAAAATTTGAGGACCCAGTGACACCTAGGGCCTGACGACTAGCTAACTAGCCAAACGTTACACCCACTCTCAATCCCTTTTTGAGATAGGATGGAATCAAAGGATGCAGTCTTGCCAGGATCCCCCGGGGTCACCCTGTGAAGCTGGCGCCGAAGAAATATTTGGCGATGATCAGGAAAAACCTACGTTTAACAGTAGGATTTCTGACTGGCCACTGTCAACTAAGGAAACACCTCCATACTATAGGGCTAGTGGACACACCTCTATACAGGATGTGTGAACAGGAAGATGAAACTGTCAGGCATGTCTTATGCGAGTGTCCGGAGTTATCGTCAAAAAGAGAGTGTGTGTTCGGTGGCCTACACCTGCCTTTATAAAGGAGATGTCTCCTAGTGATCTGTCCACACCATCCTGGAAAGGACAGGATGATCTAGGAGGACAACTTCTCGGGAGGATGTACAATGAGTCACACGTGGCCTAAGTGCTGTGAGCCTACACTCACCCTCCCTACTCTACAGATACAGATCCCATTATGCGATGAGTCATTCTCCAAACAAATCTGTTGAAGAATGTAATGCAAAATATGAAGTAGATGGACCAGAAAATCACGTTGTCCCATAAAAACTTTGCCCACGTTTTTCACCCACTTAGAGAAATAAATATTATTTACGTTTATTTTTATAAAATTATTTCTATAGATATCAAGTTTGGACACATCTTCCTTAACACCTTCTCAAATTAGAGCAGAACACGAAGCCCCCTACGAGCAGTTTATAGAAACAGCTTTCTCCTCATTGGGAGAATCTCGTAGAAGGTCCAAAAGGAATCTTAAACCGTTCGATATATTTTTACGAAAAATGTCTTTAAAAATTCGCGATGCTAATCAAAGTATACTGAGCGACGACGAAGTTTTCGAAAATTTAACTCCCGTGGTTAGTTTTACCAGAGGAGTTTTTACTGGAGGGGTACGTATATAATTTAAAAACTTCCGAGATTATATTAATACATATTTTTCGTTATTTCTAGTCCTTGCAAAATATAACTGTGGAAAAAATTACAGGTGGTAGTACGTATTCTGTATCGTTAAAATTATTGAACGAATGGACTGAAAGACAATTTAATAAAACATTAAAAGTAAGTATAAGCATCCCCCTTACAGTATCGACTTGGCGTTAAGTGATTTATTTCTTTAATTATATGAAATGTTGAACTGGACTCAGCTCCCGTTTTTTAAATGAAATAATAACGTCATAAGCGCAACTAGGGGTTTGGGGCTGGGCTCCAAATGTAAGAAATACCTTTATCTAATTTTGACATATAAAGTGACATTTTTCAAAACTGACTTCCGTTAGCAAACGTCACATTTTTCGTAACCAATTACATAATGAAAAATATTATGTAACTGGTGATGAAAAAGTAATTTTATCACCAGTTAATAAAAACAAGAGAAAAAAGAAGAAAGTTATCAACTAGAACTGAAGAAAACTACTAACAATGAGAACAACTAGAACAATTTACTTTTTATTTTATGCATTATAAATATTTATGACACAATTCGAACAATTTGTTAGGTTAACTCCCGCAGAATTAGAAGTTGAGGTAATTTCGTGATGAATAACTGATCTTGAACTTGAGGTGCTTGATTCACCAAGAATATCAGTGGCAATCCTTTTCTTATTTTCTATGGAGTTCTCTACACAGCCATCCGCTACCGTACTGGACTTCCAGCCTCCATGTTGTTTTAACTTTAAAATGCCGGCACTTGAATCTGCCAACAAGGTAGCCGACGATCTTCTGAAGCAGTGTCGCGTAAATAAAACAGGATTTGGTAACTTCAAAAACTGATTGTACGCCGCATGTAACATTAGTATATTTAACGAAGAGACCAAGAAAATTAATTAAAAATTGTTAAAAAACACATAAAATGAATTAAATTTTCTTTTTGTCAAAAGGACTCCCATAAAATAAATTAAATTTTCTTTTTGTCAAAATTAGATAAAATCTTGTATGAAACATATGAAATGCTTTATTGATAGGTAAATTAAATTTTCTTTTTGTCAAAATTAGATAAAATCTTGTATGAGAAATACGTTATGAAATGCTTTTTTGTGTAACTCGTGTCATTTTACGGGGCCTCGCTCGCCCCGCTACGCGGAGTTCGCTCGTGCCGCAAAAATTTCACTCGTTACCCAAAATGATGCATTTCATAACTGGTTACATAAATAGCTATTATATTATTTCAGTTAGATTGGGTGGAATTCATACAACGTATCTTCTCAAATACAGGCATAAAAATAACCAACGAGACCCAGGTGATGTCGTATACTGGTCTGGAAGAACTGCTTAGTGGCATATTAAATATAGTAAGATCCACTGAAGAACAAATCGTTAAAAGTTTTGTGATGATGAGGATTTTTACACATTTAGCACTGGAAAGTGATAGCGAATCAAGACAATTTATGGAAGAATATCTGAGCAGTATGAAGGTTTCCATTTTACCAAGGTAACCCAACATATTATATACAGAGTGTTTCCAAATGACACGTACAACGTTTGCATGTAGATACCTCTCGTAAAATTGGACAAAATGATATAAGGATTGAGGGGTCCAGCCTATTTATTTTTCGAAATAGTTATGAAAATTTAAATGTTTTGATTTGATAACTTTAAAATTGATGAATAAATTTGACAGTTGGCAGGTTGTTTTTAACTGTAAAAGGGCATATTTTTATTAAAAAACATTTTCCAATTCTTAATTCAGTGGTGTACATTTGGAAGAATATGTCACCTTTCCCTTCCCATTTCTTACGCCACTGGCATTTGAAAGTATTTTTATTTTATTTTGTATTCCTCAATGGTTTTCACGTGAAAAACGCATAACCTTTACAAATCAAAAAATTTGTAGTTTTCAAGATATTTGATGTTTTCATGAAGTCCGAAAGATCACTTTTCCTACGATCACTACCCAAAGTAGACTTTTGCACACTCAAATCTAACCGCAAAGTTGATGTTTTCCGCGATCTGTCATAATTGACATTATTTACGCTCTAGAGCGTACTTTTCCGCTCGCCTGTTTTCATTTACAATAAACTAAAGAAAGATAGTAAATAATAGATATATTAAAACAAAATGTAGAGCAGTCCGAATATTTTAGTTGAAATATTAATATTTGAAGATATTTCGAACGAAATTAATAAATATTCCTATATAATTTGACTGACATGTACAATTTATACAAGTTACTGGATTTACAACGCTGCAGGTTACGCTACCAACAAATAGATGGAGGTGTATATTTTATATGTTTAATTTTATTGAAATTATAAAATAATTTAAACCTCATACATAGATATTATTTTGATTCAATACTACAGTGAAGGATTTATTTCTTAGTTCAAGATAAAAATTAATATTTACAACTTATTACAAATATAACGTTGTTAAGATTGACAATTTTCTTGATCGTTTTTGCAGATTCCTATTTTCATAGTATTGATTTATACGGACAAGTTTACGTAGTAGAAATATAACAGTCAGAAGGTAGGCAATGTATTATACACCTAGATGCAACAGTGATTGCATATTTAAGTACCTACCTACTATTTTGTGAAAATAGTAGACTATGGAATTAATGAAACGTCATTATTTCATTTGTAGTTTATAAAAAAGTTGTCTGTTTATAAATAGCTATTTGAAAAATGGATAGTGTCAGTGAATTTTCAAGCACACTTCCAGATATAGCAGATTTTGCTAAAAATATTACTCTTAATCTTCTGCCAACTAAATCCAGAGGTAAATACGAAAAACAATAATTGTTACATGTTTTCAGCATCACATTCTAATAAAGTGTACTTTTCATGTTTTTTAATTATTTGTTTAAAAATAAGGTGATCGTAGAAAAAATCTTGTGTGCAATTCGAGCAGAAAGTGCGTTGCCGCTTAAGCGGCAAAGTATCACTTTCCGCTCTTAATACACAAATAGCTATTTTAATAATAATTAAAGTAAAAAAATATTTCTCTTGGATTTTTTCAATAACTCCAAAACTTCTAATGGTTAGAATGTGTAACAGGAGCTAATTTATGAAATAGCAATGCATCTAGAACATTGGGAGAAGATTGTTGAAAATATTTGTCCTAATTTCAGATTTTTTTCAACAAAAAGAAATAAAAAGAATTCATGCAGCTACAACAATTATTTCCGGCAATCGCCAGTCATTCCAAGGTATGCGAT
>CAJUYG010000385.1:55158-103689 GCA_910591675.1 Galerucella calmariensis | reverse complement strand
TTCACGTCAAAAATCCAAAACATATCATGCGTCCCGAAAGTAATCAAAGAAGGAAGAGCAGCACTAGTCACTTCGTTCGGTATATTCAAAGTTATGCTATGCTACAGTCTCATAGAATTCACCTCTATCATGATACTCTATAACATAGACGCAAATCTAACCGGTTTCGAATTTCTTTTTATCGACATATTCCTCATATTGAATTTCGCTTCTCTTTTCGGTATAACCAAAGCTAGCGACGTTCTACACAAGTCGACGCCTGAAAATTCCTTGATTGGTTTCATTTCTATAAGTTCGATAGCTACTTATTTGATCCTAAGCGCTTTTTTCCAACTATTCAGTTACTATTGGATACAAACTTACAGCTGGTACACACCATACGTTTACGACAGCAATAATGTTAGTTATGTATCTTACGAAAACTATTCCGTCTATGCAGTTTCCATGTTTCAATACATAACAATGTGCGTAGTTTTTTCAAAAGGATATCCTCACAGAAAACCGTTGTATACGAACATCCCATTTACACTGTCATTATTAGTGACATGCGCAATATGCATCTGGATGACTCTAATACCATTCGATTGGGTTAGAAGTTTAATGGAACTCATGGACACTCCCTTAGAGGGCGCTTACGCTATGATTATAATAGCCGCTATCAACTTTTTTGTCAGTATTATTTTCGAGGATTTCATAGTGGATTATTTATTGGGGAGGGTTATTGTTCCAAGGTGTAGGAGCATTGAAAAATCTCATAAAAAGTATTTAGTAATTCAGAGAGACTTGGACAGAGATACCAGCTGGCCGACTGTAAGGGATGTCGAGGCGAAAATGTTTCATCCCGATGAAGTTTCTAACGGGATAACCAATAACGGTTATGTGGATACCGAATCGGCTGCGAAAATTTCTTGAAAAAAAAAAAAAAATAGTGAATAATTCGTTTTATACATGACTAGATGATCGTTTATCATCGCTAGGTTGTAGACTGGTAGTACATGACACATGTTGCATGTGGAAAACAAGAATTTGATTCAAAATAATCAAGCTTACATGTGTAATGGACTACCAGTTAATTATTTTCAACAATCGAGATTTTTATTTATGAAAATATTTATAATAATTAGGAAATAGTCTATGGGCACCTATAGCATTTTATTTAAATATATTGTAGTGTTTTAAAGTGGTATTTTATTCACCTTATATATTTTCCTAACATATTGCGATTTAAGCTGGATACATTTCCAAACACATTTTAATGAATTCAGACATAAACTCTATTGCCTTAGAACAATTATTACATAAAATTGCATCCCATATTTCAATTGAATTCTAAAAGAACAAATTTAAGTTATTAATAAAAAATAATAGCCAAACTTACCAGTATTGGAATATACACTTTCGAATATTTAGAGTATTAATATTTTATTGAAACTACTGTTAGTATTAAAACAGATACAACAGGTTAGTGTTTCTGTATCCAAATCAATTTTAAGATTATTTATGTAGGTCTGAAACTTTCCTTCATTGTTAATTCAACTTTAACTTATAACCTACTTCTAGCTTGGAAACGCAATTACCACAAACACTGGGTTCGGAAATGATGAATGGACTCTGAAAAGTAGTTTTGCACTACATAGATTATTAGAAGAATACCTTTTGAGCCTTTGGTAAAAATAAATCCAGCATATTTGAAAGTTCTCCACTTAATAGTTGGTGGTTTGGGTTTGATTCAATTGTAAGACATAACTTACAGATTTTAAATTTTGTTTCATCCATTAATTATAACTTTTTTTATTTTTGACTGAGGAAATACCATAGAGAAATGTAATATAACATAATATTATTTAGCTATGGGAAACTGAGCGGGAATGTTAACAAATCATTGTCAATTAACTGTCATAAGTATTCTTCTTTTTTATTGGGTAATAAATGGTAATATTTCAAAGGATACTTTGCCCAGCGCCCCAGCATTAAAAAGCTTCTAGAAAACTTGGCTACGTGTCTTGATTAAAAAAAGAAGAGGTGACGTCATGACTGAATTATTGAACTTAGGAAAACACCAAAAAAAGCTAAATTGTATGACTGAATGACAGCTGATTACAAGTTTTAAGTAATATTTTTCGATTTCTATTATGTTAACACAAAATTATATGTGAGTTAAATAATTTTAAAATCGAAAATTCAGGTAAGATTTGCTTTATATTGTTCTGATACCTTCAAAAATTATTCATGATACGTCAGTATATTAATAATCTACCTTTAATGTAGATAGGTAGTTGATAATGATTTCAATATAACTTGCAATTGAACGTTAAGAGCTCAGTTCAATCACAAATTGCGTGTTGCGACAACGTAAATAAAATAGATAATAAAGCAATCAATTTGACGTCAAAAGTAGTGATAATTCTCTCTTTTTAGTGTACACTATAGCGTTGTTGGCAAATAAAAATGTCGCACTATAGCGACGCTGAGGATTCCATTAAAGAAATACAAGATTTCGATTTAGGAATAAGGAAGAGAAGAGTTATAGGATGGGATCTTGAGACAGAATCAATTGCTTCTGAAATAAAGGATTTGTTAGATGATGATGTCAACTCTTTGGTGAGTACTATTATAACTGTAATTATTGTTAAATATTAACTTTCTGGTACATATCTTTGATTTACTTTGTTTAAATTTACTTTAAATTGCTTTAAATATAAAAAATAAATGCTTAAACTGACACAGTTGCTTATTGAACTTTTGAAAATTAAGCTTTTTTTACTTGACAGTATCTATGCTCATATAGAAAGACTGTATGCCGGACCTTTCAGCTTCAAAGTAGAACACATTTCCTGTAAATCAGATTATTGTTTGATTGACTGACGATTAGCTACTTTGAACTTTGAAGTTTCATTATTTTAACATAGCTTATTGCAAAAACTACATACTACAAAATTAATTACAAATTTGTACAGTTATAACTTTCTATTCCAAAAGGTTCAAACTTTCTAATTAATTTAATAACCTTCACTGGTACCATTTCTATTATATTATGGGTATTTATATTGTTGTTTAGCTTTCTGCAAGTCTATATCTGTTTTGAAATTTCTCCAATTTCTTCAGTCTAGGCAGTTAACAGTAAACACTTATAATATGTTAATTTTTAAATTAATCACATGATAAAACTTGACAGGTTTAAATTTTCAAACAACTTATCTTAGAATTCTCATAAAAATAAATGAACAAAACATTATTTTATCTATAATTTATGCACTTGAAATTGACCTAGTAGTAAATATTCTATATATGGAAATTGTTATATCATTTTATTACCCACAATCAATCAATCTCGACTTTAATATTGGCAATCGTAATTATTATTTTTAACAAAAGATTCACTTGAGTGTAGTGTAGGTTACTTTTTATTGCATCAAATCTCTGACTTTGAAACTTAATTTCTCAAGTTTATTAGTGCAGTATTCTCTCACATACTCAGGGCACACAAACTCAGCTCCTGACTTGCCACACAGTGGCACAGAATGTGTTTATCTTCTTGTCGTCAATATGAGATCTTAACTTGTACGTCCAAGTTCAGTATGGCTTGTATGTCTGATTTAAATTGTATTTCAAATAAATCCAGTCTATGGAAGACTGAATCAAAGGAACTGTACATACTGCTTCCTTGTATTGATATTTCTATGGGGAATAACGACCATCAAAATTTATTACATGAACACTTTTTGTTTTTGGTTGATCCTAGTATATTATATTTTCTGAATATGTTGTGCGTGATTCTAAAGGTTTCCAATTTATAAAATTAACTGGTATATGCAAAATATCAAGTTGTTTACAGTTTTTTTTATTTTTTTTATTTTTCAATCCAGAAAATAATGTGACATAATAATCAATAATGAGATCTAATACATCGCAATTACATGACAAATTTGAATAATAGTATATTAAGTACCAAGTGTCAAGAACGTTACCTTGGTAACGAGTTTTCTTATGAAACTGAGTGACTAAAGATTTTTTTGGCACTAGATGCTTACTATACTTTTTCTATGCCCGCAGAAAAAAAACAATTATATTATGTTATCTTGATTATATTCACAAGACGACAGACAATGACTGACGTGCATAGAGATACTACAAAGACGTGTCATTGGAAAATTAAATGACGCATAACTAAAATTATCCGGGAATATTAAATATAAATTACAGTAGAGACACTTGATGTGACGCTTAAGAAACAAAAGTTCAGGATATATTCCTTTTTATGATTATGTTTGGTGATTCTACCTTGTCGAGGATTATTTACTGACTTTATATCTTAATTTTAACCTTTTGTTAGCTAAAGATCCTGTGTAGATAGATAAAGGATCCCTTATTAAAGACATAAGTTATGCAGGAAGAAAAGTTCATGGTCTGAATACTTGCAGTCGTGGGGGATGAGTTAAAAGGGGTACAACTTTTGTACGAATAGTCCATTTCAGAACACCTGACTTTGACAGGTCGGACATATTGTTCTGGAGGGTAAACGATCAGTAGGAGTTTAAGCTTGTGTGTTTTGGCATATGCTATAAGTCAGTTGGTTGTTAGACAGACTATGTAGAATCAAAGATTACAGAATAAAAATATAAGATGTTTCACTTCAGGGCGGTTTGATTCAAGTTGCTGTCCCAAACGGACGCCGCTTTCATAAATTATGTTTACGACTCGCTTTTGTTGTCAATAACGAGACCGGTAGATACCAGAGAAGTTCGAAAAGCTTATTTTATTTTAAGCTATACAGGGGTAATTAGAGAAATATATATTTAAATTAATAGGATTCTTTATCACAAAGGTTTATTTTTAAAAAGTTAAGTACAAAATTAATTTTTAAAGTGAATCAATTCACAGTTTTTATCCAGCATCTTAGTAATTTTGTGATTCTTATTGATAATCTAGCAGATATTTATCACAAATTCAATTAAGCCACCAGAATAATAGGGCCACTAAATCTTAAATTTTGATCTTTAAATAATGCGTATTTTTTGAATTGACAAGGTTAAAACAGTAAAAAGAGAAGGAGCTGCAGGATACCTTTATTAAAAAAATTTATAAATGTTGTAAAATACTAAGTTTGGAGTTTGGTTTATGTGTTAAATTTAATCTATTGTCTTTCAAATCTTTCATTATACATTTGAGAGTAAAATATATACGGACTCTGGTATAGAAACTTGCATAATATTTGGAAGGAAATTGATTTCAAGGATGATGAAAAGAAAATTTAGTAAATTCGTTCAAAAGGAACTGACCAATTCCCCTTTGATTAGCTATAGAATTGAATTTTTGTGTTTTCTTGCTTAATGTACTTGTTTATATAATATCCTTATTATAAAAATAAATCCGTAATTTTGTATTAACAAATATTTCAAAATATTTAGTGTTTAAGCTTTGCTATTAAAGAGAAAAATATTAATATTACTTTTTGCTCATTTCAACAATTAATTAATAAATTCAAAAAATCTATACAACATAACTATAAAACACGAACAACCAATAAACACCGTTCTAAAATAACAGCGCTCGACGGGCGACATCCCGTATAATATGCCAAATTGAATGCAAGTAAGGACGTAGCGACATACTGTACCATCCAAGTCACCAGCGGCATCGGTGCTTTACGCGATAAATTCGAACGAGTGAAACATCTTATATTTTTATTCTGTAATCTTTGGTAGAATGGTCTAAAAGGTTTTTATATAAATGGAATTTAATGTTAGGGATATTTATTTTTAGTACTTCATATAAAAATTTTTCTCACGCCCTTCGTTAACGAGCTATAGGGCTTTAAAGTTGAAAATTGAAAACAGTTTTCCATTTATAAACATTAAATGGATGATTGGAAGTTGGTAGAAATAAACACCATACTTTAATAAGTTTACACTTTACTGTGAACGGACTTTTAAAAACAACTTTCTAAAGTGAAAATATTTTTTAATGTTTTATAAATTAGATAATAATGTATATTTTTACGCATCGTAGCTAATGTAAATCTCAAGGTCGAAAATCAAAACTACCTTGTTTATTGGTTTTACGTTCGATTTTTGCGAATCTGTTTACATAACACGTGTAACGATTAAAAACACTCAATCGAAACGCAAATATTAAAATTTGTTTATTATCTTCTGGTTTTTTTTTTGCCAAAAACTCTATCTACAATTTATAAGTAGTTTATTTTTTGTGTCAATTTATTATTTTCTAATTTTAAAGATACCGAATTGAAAATATGCCAATTAAAACAAAAACTTGAAGCTCGCCACGTTATCATTCTGTTTTTAAATTATGGTTTACCATGTTTTGGTCAACAGGCTGTCATATATCTAAGGAATGATTGATTATTTACTAACCGATGTTCCAGTATCATTGAAATAAGCAACAGTAAAAATTCCGGAAGATAAAACCAAATAATGATACAATGTTGCTATATAGGGTGTCCCACGACGAGTTAAAACTATCTGTATATGGCAAAATACTTATGGTAAAATCATGAAAATTTCTACGTTTGGGTTTTCGGATACGATCTTTTTAGCTAAAATATTTTCAAAGATGGCAGACATCCGGTTCTACCGGAAGTCGACTGTAACTTTGTTATTTTAAATGGGACACCCTGTATATTGATACATTTTTGAAATCTACGTAAAATTTTAGTATAGTTTTGTCTAAAAACTTTTTTCGAAAAATGCTTACTTTTTGAGTTATTGATTTTTTTCTAAAAAATTTGACCGTTGCAGACCCTTGTAAATTATTTTTTTACGAGGAAACCGTTAAAGATATGAAAATGGTTTCTGTTCGGTTGCTTTTAGCAAGGCCAGACCTATTTGAATCTATGTTGAAAATTTTTTCATTTGATACAGGGTGTGTATATAAAGTGTTCAAAGTTTAACTTCATAAATATTAAATTTCTTTATTTTTTTGAATAGTGCCACCCGGTTTTTTCTATTTTAATGCATTCAGGGGAAAAAAATAAGGCAAATTCATGTATACTTTCCTATACCTAAACCATACCGTTATCCAGATATTAAATGTTTTCTGTAAATTTTTTAATGCAAATAAAGCACATATGTTCTTGTAACAACTTTGCCATATTTACCATGTATTAAAGGCAAATTTACATAATCTTTTTTATTTCTTAGTGCTTGTATCAACGGGTCAAAATAAAATTTAGACCACACCTGCAGCTCTCAAAATTTACAGAAAACATTTAATATCTGGATAACGGTAAGGTTTAGGTATAGGGAAGTATACATGAATTTGCCTTATTTTTTATCCCTGCATGCCTTAAAATAGAAAAAACCGGGTGGTTCTATTCAAAAAAATAAAGAAATTTGATATTTATGAAGTTAAGCTTTGAACACTTTTTATATACACCCTGTATAAAATGACAAATTTTTCAACGTAGAGTCAAATACGTCTGACCTTGCTAAAAGCAACCGAACAGAAACCATTTTCATATCTTCAAGGGTATCCTCGTAAAAAAATAATTTACAAGGGTCTGCAACGGTCAAATTTTTTACAAAAAAATCAATAACTCAAAAAGTATGCATTTTTCGAAAAAAGTTTTCAGACAAACCTATACTAAAATTTCACGTTAATTTCAAAAATGTACTAATATACAGGGTGTTCTATTCAAAATAACAAAGTTGCAGTCAGAACCGGAAGCCTGGTTATTGTTTATTTAACTTAATAGTATTTAATAATTGAATAGATCAAAAGTTTGGAGAAATGGTCTTCACATATTAAATAAAAAACAAAGGATGTGTGATAAAATCTGTAAATTTGATCCTTTTTAAAATAATTTTAAATATTCCGCCGCTGGCGATCTCTTCTACAGCAGCTATTGGCCGTATGATTTATTGCAATTAACCCATTAATCTTATGATTGCCTACAAAAGTGAGGACGATATATTTTGAGATAAACTATACTTGTTTTTAAACTAAGAGGAGTGATTTGAATTTGAAAGTTGGCATTTCTGCTCGTATCTATTACCTGTCAAATTATTTATTCTCTCTCTTTTGTGACATAGTCAAATAGAGTCTTATCATGCGGGTCATACGCTTCAACAAAGACATACTCGTGACCCGAAATGACAGAAAAAACGAAAGTCATTTTATAATAAATATAAGCATCATTTTCGACTGTTTATATCTGCCAAATTTCATACATGTCATATGAACAGTTTTCGAGAAATTGGACTGTCAAAACGTCGTGGGACACCCTGTATAAATATATATTTTTTTTTCAGGTGGAGGAGGACTGCGTGGGGTGTCCCCTGCCGTCCACTCCTGAAGATGAAAACATTCTGGATACAGAGATGAGTGACGTTTTAAAAGCAGCTGTTTTAGGTACAGGTAACGTAGTGTAGAGTGTAGACAATTTCACTTTTTTTTTCATAATTTTGCTTGTAATTTTCAGGTAGTATATCATTAATTTTTTTTAATTATTTATCTGTTTAATTATTATTTTATACTTTTGAAAAATAAATCAAGCAGTACACAAGTCTCACTAAACATAATTATAACAGGTGCTTATATAGAAAGTTTTTAATAGTCCGCGAGCTGGAATCGAAATATAAAATTTTCCATCCGTTCGCTTACGGACTAATATTTTTCCTAAATTTGACTAAAATTGCAAGACGGATGATTCTCCTCAATGTATACACTTTGTATACTCTAAAAAAAATTAGTAACGTCTATAATTAGCATTTGGATGTGCTTGGTTGAGATTTTATTTTTAGTTGTAAAAATTTATTTATAAATAAGATTCAGATTAAAATTTTTAGTTTGAAAACTGTAAAAAAAATTAAATAAAATCTCTGTATTACACGTACATTATATTATATTGTAGACAATTTTTAAAACTAGTCATGGCTACATCTACATGTTTCCTAAACTTTGTGTTATTGATGCTATCATTTTGCTTCCTTTATCATATTTTTATTTTGAGTAGTTAATCGCACTCTTCATACTAACAAATTTTTGTGTGAAAAATATAACGAAGCATAAAAAATAACGGTGGTTAGTAAAATCTATAACTCGTATATTTAAATTTCTGTTTTAAACAAATTGGATCGAATATTTCATTGCAAAACAAGGAGAGCAACAGCATTGAATTAATTTTTATGGGTTTCTTATTAAAAGTATTGATTTCCACGTTAACTTTTTTGAATAATTACCATATCTCATAGGCGTACGATAAAAATTACTAAGGGGTTTTATTTATTTGCAAAAGTTTCTATTGGCGTACAATAAATTTTTTTTAAAAAATGTGTCGTGGAGGTAAGAAAAAAATTTAAAACGGGGGTTTATTTATTTGTGAAAATTTACTCTTAGCACGGCAGTACGATAAAAATTTTATTAAGGGTTCATTTTATTCTAAAAATTTCCATTTTCAATGGGAGTACGATGGAAATTTCAAA
Source organism: Galerucella calmariensis (assembly GCA_910591675.1). Lineage (NCBI taxonomy): Eukaryota > Metazoa > Arthropoda > Insecta > Coleoptera > Chrysomelidae > Galerucella > Galerucella calmariensis. The sequence goes on along the minus strand of CAJUYG010000385.1, from coordinate 94,246 downwards.
AGGGTTTCATTTATTTGCAAAAACTTCTCTACCATGGGCGCGAAATAAAATTTTCATATGGGGATCATTTTATTGCAAAAATATCCCTTTATCATGTACATTGTATTGCAAAAATATCCCTCTGTTATGTACGTACAATTGAATTTTCTTAAGGGATCAATATAATGATCAAATTTTTCATAAAGGGTTCATTTTATTGTAAAACTTTCCATTTTGAATGGAAGTACGATGGAAATTTCAAAAGGGTTTCTTTTATTTGCAAAAACTTTCCTCTACCATGAACGTACACTTAAATTTTCAAAAGGTGTGCTATTATTTGTCAAAATTTACATTCACCATGGTTGTGCTATACAATTTTTATAAAGGGCTCATTTTATTCTAAAAATTTCCATTTTCAATGGGAGTACGATAAAAAGTTCAAAAGGGTTTCATTTATTTCCAAAAATTTACACTTACGTCTCTAACCATGTTTGTACGAAAAAATTCTTATAAAGGGTTCATTTGATTGTAAAACTTTTCATTATGAATGGGAGTACAATGAAAATTTTAAAAGGGTTTCCAAGGCCTCATTTTAATCTAAAAATTTCCATTTTCAATGGGAGTACAATGAAAATTTCAAAAAGGTTTCATTTATTTGCAAAAACGTTTCTCTACCATGAACGTACACTTGAATTTTCAAAAGGTGGTTTAATTTATTTGTCAAAATTCACGTTTACCATGGTTGTGCGATAAAATTTTTATAAAGGGTTCATTTTATTCTAAAAATATTTTCATTTTGAATGGGAGTACAATGAAAATTTCAAAAGGGTTTCATTTATTTCCAAAAACTTCTCTCTATCATGGGCGCTCAATAAAATTTTTAAAGAGGGATCATTCTATTGCAAATATTTTCATCTACGATGGGCGTACGCTGAATTTTTTTAAAGGGGTTCATTAATTTGTTTAAATAAAAAAAATTGTAAGCTTCTAATACAAAAAATGTTACTTTTGTGACCTAGGATTGATAGATATATTATATTGACTGGGTTTTTCTATTGTTTCAGAAGTACTACTAATAAATGCGGAAGCTATGGGTAAATATTTGCTTTTTAGGTATTTTTTCCAAATTTTTTGGAAAAAAACTTTTTTAACATTTTTACCCTTGTTAGATTTATCCGCATCAATAGCATGTCCAGTAGGATAGCAGAATGTCCTTTTTATGATTTGGTTTTTTATTTTTTTAAACTTATTTCGTAAATACAATTTATTTTGACATATTAAAAGAGAGCTAAACTTCACTTTCACGTGTCACATAAAAAATAAAAAGTATAAATTAGATAAAGGAAAATAAATAAATAAATATAAAAATTACACAATTTTAATGTGTCAAAATACTGTTCCAGTAGTAGTAAAGTTTAGAGAACTTGTGATTCCATGGCTATTTTAAAATTGTCTCCTTATCAATGATATTTTTAATGAATTCAATTAATTTTTTGAAAATACCCACATCATCCACAATAAGAAAGTTTGAAAATTTCAATAATAGACAGGGTGAGTCATAAGGAACTGTATTTACCCCAAAAAAAAAGGTTTTTCCATTGACTGATCACCACCTATCATGAGCGTACTACGATTTAATATTTTAAGGGGGTTAATGTATTTCTGTAAAATTGCCATTTACTGTAGGCGTAGATTTATTTTGTTGAATTGAATTTTCATGAGGGGTCAATTTTTTGTAATCATTTCTACATCAGGGGCGTACGACAAAAAATTTTAAGGGGTGTCAAGTTATTTACCATGTGCGAACGATAACTCATTTCGATTTATTTTCAAAAATTACCATTTACCATGGGCTTACGATGAAATTTAAATATGGGGTTAATATTTTTGTAAAAATGGAATTTTCAAAAGGGGATAATGTATTTGCAAAAGTTTTCCTCTGCCATGGGCGTGCAATTGAATTTTCGTAAGGGTTCAATTTATTTATTAAAATATAATTTACCATGGGCATACTATTTTAGAATTATTATTTTAAAAAAACTCCATCTACCATGAGCGTAGCGATGAAATTTGAATATGGGGTTGATTTTTCTTGTAAATATATCTTGATCGTAGTCGTGTGATGAAATTTACAAAGGGAGTTAATTTATTTGCAAAAATTTCCTGCTATCATAGGCTTACAATAAAATTTTCATAAGGGATAAATTTATTTATTAAAATACATTTTACCATGGACAAACTATCAAATTTTCAGAAAATTGCCGTCTGTCATGTGCGTACAATTGAATTTTCAAAAGGGATCAATCTATTTGTAAAGTTTCCATCCATCATGAGCGTATCAAGAAGCTTGAATTAGGGGTTAGCATTTTTAAAAAAACCATGTTGTGGTCTTACGATGAATTTTCCAAAGAGGGTTAATTAATTTGTAAAAATTTCCGTTTATCATAAGCGTAGGTACTATAAAATTTTCTAAAGAATTCCATAGGGGTATATACAAGTACTTATAACTCACTCTGTAAAAACAATTTACCGACAAAGTGTCAATTTTTAAACAATTTTTTTCCAAATAGGTGACGAGCTGGATATAACAGCCCTCGCCCAAAACGCCGCCAGCCAAGCCGAGCATGTCGTCCGTAAAATGATCCAAGCCGGTTGGTCGGTTTGTCACTTCAGAAACCTACCCGCCTGGTTACAGGACAACGACTTTCTCATTTTCGGACACCGACCGCCGCTACCCTGTTTCCGAGCTTGCTTCAAAAGCATCTTCAGACTACATACGGAAACCGCTAATATATGGACGCATTTACTAGGGTGTGTGGCGTTTATTGGTAAGAAAACTGTCAAAATACAGCAGCGCCATCTATTTAATATTTTATTTCTAACAGGAATTGCGATATATTTTTTGATGCGACCAACTACCGAGATTGAAATTCAAGAAAAAGTCGTGTTCGGTGCATTCTTCGCCGGTGCTATAATCTGTCTAGGCATGTCGTTTATGTTCCATACTGTCAACTGTCATTCGCAATTTGTGGGGAAGTTATTTTCGAAGCTCGATTATTGCGGTATAGCTTTGTTAATTATGGGATCTTTCGTACCGTGGCTGTATTACGGATTCTACTGTCATTTCAAACCAAAAGTCGTCTATTTATCGGTAAGTTGTTTTTTTTTTATTAAAAACATGTTTTAGTCCAGTAAATGAATGGACAAAGTTCCTAAAAAGTCCCTGAAGACTTCACTTTGGACTCATAGATCACGGCAGGTGTATTTAAGAGGGGAAAATGGCACCCTAAACCCTGGAAATTGGGTTTCTTGCTAATATCTGGCTAAATATGCGAATTAGAGAGTTTTTCTTCAGATAAAAAATGCAGATCGTCTTATTATCTACAGAAATAATTCCTATTGTAATGTTTTTTTTATTTATTTGAACTGTTTTTACCGTGGGATGAAATTATACGCACACTATGGCTAATTACTATTGATTTATTGAAGAAACACTAACACACTATAATAAACTTAATTTATATACACACTACTTTATGTCTACTAATTTATCTACACTCGGTATAATAATTGTCCTAATTTATATTCACTATTTGCTCACTCACTGTATACTGAGACTGTTTACCGGTTCACTGTATACTGAACAACTCCCCCACTCACTCGATAACCCGCGTATATATAGTCCTCCGCAACTCTAGAACTTTCTTGAATTTACGAATTCTATAACATTCGGGAATAAATCACTGTATTTCTCTATGGAAATTTCTAGAAAGCGCATTCACCAAAATGTATAGTTCGCGTCAGGACCGGCTTCTGAATTACTGAGTTCGTAACACTATCATTTTTTTTTTCTCGAAAATTCGATAGTTATCGAGATAATGAGACCTAAAGTCTCCTCATTTCAGCTGCTGCTCTGTCTGAAGGAATAGGGTACAAGCATAAATTTTGGTATTGGAATTGACGCTTTATCAGGTCTCCTAACACCTTGCATGCCTATTTTTTGAAAAAAATATAAACTTTACTTTTAAAACGACTTTAAAAATCATAAAATTTGAAAGTCCGCCAAAACGCGCTTTAAGTCATAAAGATGGCTGCCCCATGCAGTGACGTCATTTGTTTACGTTCTTATTCGTGTATCACGCTCTGAGTTCTTGTGACCTAATTTGTTTCTGAAAGCTTTAAAAATGGATAAAACCGAAAAAAAAAACTTTCTATTCTAAGTATTGCATTGTTCCAGTGTGTAAATCAACGTCTATTAAAACTCCAGACAAAATATTTGTTACTTTACCTGGTGGCGCAAGCAAAAATACACTTAAGAGAAGGGCATTACTTTTGTTTGTGAAGACCATTTTAATGTAGGTACCTTCTTCTATGCTGGTAATTTTTATTCTTGAATAGTTTGAGGTTATGTACCTATATGTCTAGGAATCAACCATAAAAACATCATTTTCTTACGACCACATATCGAAATATGGTTGGTATATATTATATAAATAAAACAGTTTAAATCGTACTTACGATAATCCTTTAACTCCTCTTATTTTCTCTGCATTACAGCAGCTGTTTGACTTCATAGATTCTAGCAGCATAATTGAGTCTACTTTGGGCAAGTTATCAGTTTGTGCTTTTACAAAACCTTCGCTAGCCTTATCTTTACTCACAAAATATGAAAGAATCGTCACTGAACACTGAACTAGTAAATAAAATATATTTTTCCAAAAGTTTTAAAATATCCTCGGAAATATCGAATATTTATGACCACTTTCGACGTTACGTTGACTTTTAGAAAGAAATAAAAAAAGCACACACAAACACGTAATGGTCTCAAACAAACATATAAATGATATTTTTACGTCGATGAAGCAATTAATAATTGATTAAAATACAATATAAACCCACAACTACACATAACCTAATGCAATACCGGCCATACCTATATTGACATAAGTAAACACAAGAGATATGACATCACACGTATCATCGGTAGCGTTCGGAAATCCTCGGGTTGTGGTCGGAAAGTGCATTGAAATTTGAATTTTATATTAAAATTTGGGAGTAATTTCCAATGGAAACTGGTTTATTTCCTATTATTAGTAATTTTTGATATCATATTTACTATTATAAATTAATATCCAAGCAAAATATGAAATATGCGTGTACTCTATTCTATGCAAGTTAATGCATAGGCAGCAGAAATCCTACAGGCAGAGCAGCAGCTGAAATGAAGAGACTTTTAGGTCTCATTATCTCGATAACTATCGAATTCTCGAAAAAAATGATGGGGACCATTTTTGTAGATAATAAGAAGATCTTCATTTTTTATCCGAAGAAAAACTCTCTAATTCGCATATTTAGCCAGATATTAGCAAGAAACTCGTTTTCCAGGGTTTAGAGGGCCATTTTCCCCCTCTTCCGTAAACTCAATCGCGTTAAGTTTTTTCTCGTTTAAAAACACCTGCCGCGCCCTACAAATTGAGCCAAAAGTGAAGTCTTCAGCGACTTTTCAGGAAATTTCAATATTTTCAGGTGTTCAGTTTCTGGATTACTAACAATTTTTTTAATTCGCAGGTAGTTTGTGCATTAGGAATAACTAGTATAACGGTAAGTCTATGGGATAAATTTTCCGAACCTGCATGGCGACCATTCCGCGCGATCGTATTTATGACGTTCGGTTTAAGCGGCATAGTACCGGCCATCCATTATGGTATTGTGGAAGGTAATTTCCCGTTTTCACTAAAAATATTCAACTTCACAAAATGAATTTTATATTTTAGGATGGTTCAACTACGTTAGTCAAAAGTATCTCGGTTGGTTGGTACTGATGGGTATGTTGTACATAGTGGGTGCGTTATTTTACGCTTTACGCGTACCAGAAAGATGGTTCCCCGGTAAATGCGACATCTGGTTCCATTCGCACCAGATCTTCCACGTTTTCGTACTAGGAGGCGCTCTAGTCCACTACCACGGCATATCCGAAATGGCTATGCACCGAGTGACGATAGGGCAATGCGAAATGACGGATACACCCATATATTGATAGGTAGTCTGATTTTTTATAGTAAAAATATTTTAATTGTTTTTTTTTCCTTGTTTCGATAAGAAATTCCCTTTTTTTTAACCAGTTAGTTTACAATTTTTTTTAATGTAAACTGCTGCTTTTAATAAAATCCACTGCTTCATTTGGAAAAAAAACACACAAAAGATACGTTATATTTTAAGTTTTTTAAGTTTTTAATTGAATCAATATTATTACTGTATAGAGTGTATAAGGGTTATTTATGGTATTTTAACCAGAAAAAGCATTACTTCTACTGCCAGGATTGTAAAACCGATAAAAAACTTGATATATTTCCACTTATGGCTGGTAAAAAGTCCATTCAGATTCGCTTCGATGTTAAAATCACATCTGACATATGACATTTATCACGTAATGTATAGGTTTGTTCGTAAAACAGCGAGCGAATCTTTATAAAAGCGTTCGTAAAACCACATCAATAGCGCGAATCTCTTGTGTAGCTCGGTGCGGCATTTGAACAGAACTTTTTGACATTTGACGTAAGGCGATTTTTAGCGAGTTACTAGTTATAAAACGTTCAAATTTCTTAATTGTATGTATATATAGTCAAATGCAGTCTTATCGTGCGGGTCATACGATTCAACAACGACATACTCACTGTTTTTGTTTTCTTTTAATTAATCATTACTTCCAAATGAAATCCGTAAGATGAATAAGACAGACTGATGCAATTTTGACGGGAGAAAAAAGGTTATGTATTTAGTTTTCAGCGATTCTAAAAAGTCTTTCACCAGCGAAGATTTTATTTAAATGTCAGTTTTGTGACTTTAACAATTTAAAGTAGCAATTTGAATAATAAGAAGCAATTTTCCGGTATTTTGCATCCTAAATTAAAAAAAAATGGTACTCAATCTGATAGATTATTTCGAGAATAAATAAAAAAAGTGGAAATTCGTTCAACCAGTGTGTAGGAAACATCAACCATCATTATTTTCTCCGGTAATCTCACATTTTGGTAACCTCTGTGTCTTCTGACTTGATACATATGGTTAACCTTTGAACCCGCACGATAAAGCGCTTTTGACTACATTAACATTCACACCCTTTCCTCTAATTTCTTGCAAGTCACAATTCTCCCAGTCCCTTTTATTGCTTTGGAGCAGTCTGGTAATAGTACGACGATCACATTCCTTATTTTCATTGAATTCCCCCCAAACGGTAACTACTGAATAGTAAAATCAGTGTCCAGGTTAAGAGGTGGATGAAAGGCAAATATTCCAACAAATGTTTCAAATGTTCATTCTAGCGAGTAAAACCGGCTACCACAATTAATCAGTAACTCGCTAATAAATGCCTATAGACATGTTGTTGTATAACCTAAAAGTGGTCCATGTCCATAAAGACAATCATAACTGAGACTACTCAACATCTACTTGAATAAATTTGAGAAAATATTAAGTGCCAGTGATTTGCTACTAATAATGGTGGGCCTTTTCAGAAACTCGCTTTAGTAAGCTCCAATAAAATAATTGTCATGTTTGTGTCCCAGCTGTTAGAGATACTATCGGTGAGTTTTAAGGTTAAATTTGATTTTTTTCATTAATTTCTTTACATGTTGAAAAATTAATATACATTTTATGATATATACAATATATATGTGAATAATAATAATAATAATATAGGTGGTGGATGTCTATTATAAAATAATCACCATCTTCGATATTCTAAACTCGTTATAGTTTTTCTCTTTGGACAATATCGATTGTATTTCGGCAAATAATACACCTCAGCATTTAGGCAATTTGTGCTCTTTGTTGTACTGTTTAAGTGAAGAGTCCCATGAGTCTATATCTTTATATGCAAGCGTTTCCTTAGAATTCCTTAATTATCTGCTGAGGTAAAACCATTATGAACTTCGGCTTTGGCCAGGATTAAGAGTTTAGTTCCCAAAGATGACTATGGCGGTGCACCTGTGTTTAGCACCAAGGACTCTAACTCCTGTTTCTTTGTTAATTTTGGTTCAGTACGGTTAAGAGTCTTTTTTTTTATTGGTGATTAAAGTTTTGTAGAAAATATGTGGATATACATTTGATAGTTGTTCAAATCTCAGTACCTTATCACTTTAAATATATTTTTAGTTTTTCTCTCGATTTTTTGAGTAATTTTTGTTGTATATTTAAAGAAGTCTATTAAACATACAAGTAAAAGACTACTATCATCATATATGATTAATAAAAAATATATATTTTGCTATGGTGTACCAGTAACGGTAGAATTTAAAATATAAGAATATTAGAATATAGAAATTTGGAACGGATTTATTAAATTTGCACGAATCAATTATTAATTTTACACACGTCTTTGGTTCAACACTTTGCAATAAAAATTACTTTTTTAATACTTGGGGTCTTAGATAGTAGTATTTAGTTTTTCTCTTGTGATATTTGTAATAAGTTGATTGTTTTCACTGTAAATGTACTCTTTATTTTTCTTTTGTATAGATATATCTGTTTTGAAATTTGAAATGTAATGTTGAAAAAAATAAACTATTCAAAACACATTGATTTTTACTCGCTTATGAATAAATATACCCACTATATCCTTGACCTGAATTAATTTTGTTCCATAAGTGTGTGAAACCTACAATTATTCAAAAATGAAGAACATTATAATGAATTGATAAATTAAAACCACGAAAAAGGCCTCCCGCCTGTAAAAATTAGTTCCGGCACCCCCTCCTGGTGCGCTGCGATAAACGCGATTCTCCAAGAACGACAACTCTTTACATATTAACTCTATGGTATTCACTTTATCTCAGTTGGTATCAGTTATCTGTGGTTCATGGAGCTGTATGGTTGGTACTCCTACATTCTGTCAAATATCAAATTCTTTTACATGGTTGATAGCCGAAAGTAACACGTGCTGCTGAAGTAATTTTTATGAAATATAGTGGTTAAAAAAGTAAAAAAGGTAAATTTAATTGCTGTATTGCTAACCAAAAATATTATCGATAATCCTGTTCTAAAAAGATACACTAATGTTCGTTATTTTTTATTGCAGATGCCTTTAGCTGTGGATTTATTGCATCCTTCTGCCGAAAAACAGAGGAGATCACACAAATTGAAAAGGTAAATACTCACCACTGTACAAATTATAGATCGTTATATTATTTTCAAACCAGCACCTAATATTTCCACCATTTAATTATACTTATTTCAAACTTGCTGATACTTGTCTAATTAGTACTCATGAACACCAGATATCTTATTACATTTAGAATTTCTTTCCGAAATTATCCTAATATTTTCAGTTATAGTTATATACTTCTATTATTATTGAAAGGGTAAAATATATTTATAAACATTGTAAAAAGAGTGTTGAGAGAAAGTCCATTGATTTAATTAGGTGCATGATTTCGAACTTGTTTATTTACTAAAAAGTTGTATTGTATTTTAGACAAGCTATTATTTTATTTAATTTTGAAGTTTTATCTAAATTCTACCAGAATTTACAATAGAATATAACATGCAAAATTTTGAATGTCTACTCCAACATTGCACAACTTGGTTCAAGTTTGACATTTGTGATCTATTATACCCTAACATCTAACTCAGTTTTAAATACTGTATTTGTTGGAAAATTTTACATATATGATTAGATAGATGATAATATATAATATATCAAGATCTTTTTTTGTATTTGAATATGGTTTCAAAAAATGTATCTGTTATCAATACAAAATTGCACAATGTGATTTAATTTTAATTAACACCTATAATTATTCCAATGGAAGAGAGAACCAATAAATTTAATGACATTCCCAGTAGGTGCATCATCTTGTAAATTCTTTTATAGCTGGGTTTTTTTTCACATCTGCCAAACATAATGTTATTAGATAGGAATAAAACTGATGTTCTGTTTCAGGTTGGTTCAGCATCCAAACAGTTACTTTATGGATGTTAAGTGTCCAGGTTGCTACGCAATTTCAACAATTTTCTCACATGCCCAGTCAGCTGTAACGTGCAAAGGCTGTTCTGCCATTCTATGTACATCTACTGGAGGCAAAGCGAGACTTACAGAAGGTTGCAGTTTCAGGCGCAAACAACATTAAATTTTAAATAATATGTGACTGTAACTATATATTGTTTTCTAATAAATTTGATTAATATAGTAAATTCACTTCTCCGATTATTTTTTATGTAGTTGTAGACTCTTATCGTGAGGGTAGTTTCCAATTTATAGTATAAGGATCATGACACAGCCTGTATATTACCAATCCAAAAGTTTCCTGGAATTATTACACTGGGGGGACTTCATTGTGAAGGGTGAAATATAAAAAAAATATCTATACAAAGTATTTATTGGAGTGAAAATATACAAAATATAATATATTTCTGTAAGTATTGCTATAATCTAAAAAGACAAATTACTGAGTGTACAAGAAAACTAGTAAAAAAGGGATAGTAGTTCATTTGTACCATCATGAAACTTGTTAGTTCTTGAAAAAGAAAAATAGGGTTAGTAAATGAATTGTTGAAATTGAGCCTAAAAACATAGTCCTGAAAATCATCTTACTAATCTAAATTATTTGATCTAGGATTGTTTCAAATAAAAAGGGAGTATGGTAAACCAATAAATAGTTATTAGTGTAAAAAATATGAAATATTTGCCTTAAGAGAACAGCGAACATGTAAAAAGACAAAAAAGTGGTAGTAGTTCATATGTACTCTCACATTCAAAAAGGATAGTTTGTTATTTTTCAAGGCACAAACAGTGGTTTTTATATTGATATGTTTGCAGCTATCCTCTCAACCTGCAATCTTATCAGTTAAAATAAATTCTACATAAAATAAGCATTATTTTTGATAATTACTGTAAACCTAATCAATTATTACCCATTTCTTTAATTAAATTACCAGCAATAACCAGTCTTTGAATCTCTGAAGTCCCTTCATATATTTCGGTAATCCTGGCATCTCTATAAAAGCGTTCAGCAGGCATATCAGAAACATAACTGCATAAAAATTAAAAATACATTATTAAATCCTCCAATTTATAATTTTCAACTCACCCCATTCCTCCTAAAATTTGAATACATTGGTGACTCAAATATGTAGCAGCTTCACTGGCAGCGAGCTTAGCCATAGCTGCTTCCTTGGTAAACGGTTTGTGATTATCTTTCAACCAAGCAGCTTTCCATGTTAATAGTCGAGCAGATTCCAGTTTAACAGCCATATTGGCTAGCTTGTTTTGAATAGTTTGCAATTTTGTAAGAGGTTTTCCAAAAGCTAGACGTTTAGAAGCATAATCTACAGAAACCTTAAAAAAAGTAAATTTAAAATTATAAAGTGTAATTGTTCGAAGTAACTAACTTCTAAGGCAGCTTGAGCTATTCCTAAAGCTTGGCCAGCAATTCCTATTCGCCCAGCATCTAAAGTCTTCATGGCAATCTAAAATAAAATAAGCGATACTCTTGTAACATTTTTAAAGTAGTAACTTTTACCTTGAAACCAAAACCAGGTTGTCCTAATATATTTTCTTTAGGAACTGCACAATTATCGAAAATTAAATTGCAAGTGGAAGATCCTCTTATTCCTAATTTGTCTTCTTTTTTACCTAATTCTAGACCTTGGATAGGTTTTGGTACAATTACAGCAGATATTCCTAGAAAACATTACAAAATAACAAAACATTACTGAAATATTCGTTATATTAGTACCTTTGTGTTTTAATTTTTTGTCTGTGGTAGCAAAAACCACTGCACATTCGCTTTCAAAGCCATTCGTAATCCACGATTTGGTACCATTTAAAACGAATTTATCTCCTTCCAAGTTCGCTGTAGTTGAAGCTGCCCCAGCATCTGAACCATTACCGGGTTCTGACAATGCAAAACAACCTACCTATAAAAATTACAAGATAATTATAAACATATTTTTAGGTTTTGTTAAGTTTACCCTGTCTCCTCCAGTAAAGGGGATAATAAACTTTTCCTTCTGCTCTGGAGTACCCCACTCTAGAAGTGGAGTCAAATATAAAGAATTATTGACAGACATAATAACCCCTGATGAGGCACATCTAGAACATGAATGTTAATATTTAATTTATTTTTTTAAATTATATGTTACCCTCTAGAAATCTCTTCCATAGCAATTGCATAGGCTAAATAATCCAAACCTGCCCCATTCAATTCTTCTGGTACTGCAACTGCTAGCAATCCCAACTCCCCCATTTTTTTAATCTGCTCTTTAGGATACAAATGCTCTTTATCTATTTTTCCTGCAATAGGTTTTAACTCTCCGTCTGCAAAGTCTCTGCATGTCTTTTGTAACATTTGGTGCGTCTCAGAAAGTGCACTTAAAGAAGCTATAGATCTTTTCAGTGGATAAGACCCTTTAAATTAATAAAATAAAGCCAATAATTGCAATAATTACTTTTGGAAAAAAATACTTACCAATATATCTTAAACTATTCCTCCAAAGGGCCATTGTATATTTTGTTGTGAGCCACTCAGTACGGAAATTAGAAATATTGTAGGTTATATTTATAGAAATACTGAGTACAATGTACCTATTATTAATATGAAATATATTTGTTATTCAAAAGTAACATAGTGTATTATCAAGTGGTATCAGTGTGAAAGTCCAAAGACTGCTTAAGAGCTGACGGCCTCTTCGGAACAAATAATAGATTAGGGGGGAATGAGTTAAAATTATAACAACATGGACGCTGTTCATACGTTACCAATACAAATCATAGGTATATATTTTTTAGTAAAACGCCTAGTTATTTTAATTTAAATAATTGTTTGATCATAATATTAATATTAAACTATTTAATTCAAACATATTTGAATAGGTAGGTACCTATATCTTCCATAAATAAGATAAAAAAATATTTTTCTAGTCTTAAAGAAAACAATTTTTATATACAAATAGACATAGATACTTATGTTCCATGTAGATATGCTGTAAATAAATATTTCATTTCCTTCCTGAGATATTTAAATTATTTGTTATTGTTATTTTGATACTTTGATATGAAAATGGTCAAATCCATAGATGTCAAATCTTCCTCTTCCCTCTTCTTCTCATTCGTCTCATTGATCTTTACTCAATGTGGTCTGTGTTTTTACTTTATTTGACGCTAACTTCACGAGTGTATAGAAAAGCTGTGTTGAAAAGCAAAAATAATCCTTAAATTCATCCACAAAACAGTCTAACCTATAGAAGTGAAAGTCCAATAGGATTACCTAGAATGAAAAAATGAGGTGTCAAACCCATCCACCTGAAGCGCTAGTTGCAATTGAGTTGTCGAAATAGGCAAGGCAGCTGAGGCCGAGAAACAGACTAAGGGAAGAAGAATTTCAGCGATCGCAGTGGATGGGTTCAGAACTATTTCATAACGCTTTTTTTAATGGAAGTTGTTTTTGAATGACTAATGCCCGATTTCACTAACCATTTCCTGAAGTCAGGTAATACCTAAAACGAATTTAGGAATTTCTAAATGCAATTTACATTTTACCACGCGCTAAGTAATGCCTAAGAGTGATGATATTACGTATTTCCTATCGCTTTTTGATCAATACTAAAAGGATTGTAGGGACAGCTTTGCGAGAGAGGCCCCTTTTTGTCCCAATAACAGTATTGTGGTCTAAAATATCTGTTGTAAACTTTGTAGGATTTATAAATCTGTTCAGCGCTTAATTCCTTTAGTTTTGGATTGCGAATAAAGGCAACCCATTCATTCAACAACAAAGGGTCATGCATAGACAAAATAAAAGAGACGGATTGAAGTATAGGCGGTATAAGGCACAACGTTTCTGCGCAACTGACCCGCGCATCGAGTCGCTTCGGTCGTGAGAACTACAAGACTTTTTACAAAAGGGAAATAGAATAAAATGGTTTAAAATACTATAAATTACATTTCACTTCACTATTTATCCTTCAATGTCGATAAATATTATGATATATCCTAGTACATCAACTTTTAAGTAATTAAAAACGAAAATATACAAAATCAATCATACATTGGCTGGTGTGAATCTAGCTTCTGCTTGTCAAAGTCATAGTGGAAGTGTCAATCGTGTCAATAATTATTCTACAAAATGGTGAGTCGGAGTTATTAGTTATTTATTTATAAATTTATTAAGGATTTTAGTTCAAATTAAGGAAATAAAAGTAAGTAAACCTTTAAAATATCATCACCAAATATAATACGTCATAGTTTGTATTGCAAAAAATTGTAATACTTGGTAAATATTTTTGGCCACTTAGCAATTTGTAGTGAGAATAAAACAGTTTTCAAATTTCCATCTGATATTAATCAAAGTGAACAGTGGTACAACATTTTAGAATTTCCTTCTACATCAAAGGATCAAAGGTTGTGTAAAGATCATTTTAATAATAATGCATTCACAGGTTCATTATGAAAAATACTTATTAGATTTGTTTTACCTTTGCAATCCTTAGATCATAACAGGTTCATTATGCAAAATACTTATTAGATTTGTTTTACCTTTGCAATCCTTAGATCATACACTACTACCAAAAGTTTTTGAACATAATAATAATACCCAAGCTTTTGAAAATACTGTAGCTATTGCCTGTGAAATGAAAGCTAATTTTTTCTAACAATAATGATAGCATCAAAGAACTTATAAATATCTACCTAACAAATTGTAACTTAAGGTACCTGATGTATTTTATTTATTTTGTTTCAGACCTGTTCCTGTCTTCATAGAAATGAAGAATCTACTTTCTAACTCCTTTTTATTTAAATATTTGCAGTTTTGTGAATAATTTTGAAATAATGTGCAATTGGATGTGATATTGGATTAACTTTCCTAAATATAATGTGAGTTTAGTAAAAATATGTTATTTTGTGATTAATAATATGTAAATGTTCGATGAATTGATGATAATAATATAGATGTAGATTATTTGTTATATTATGTGCAGTTTAATAAAAATTTTAAATTAGTGTTGATTTCTCATTTATCTAATTTATGTGTCTTAAAATTGTTTATTAATTATAATCATTTCATTAGAAAAAATGCAATTAGTCTTAATTTTTTGTAATGAAATAATTATATAATAAACAATTTTTAGACAAATTGTGAGATTTACATACCCACAATCCAAATTAACCAATTTAAATATCCCGCCCTCAAAAATTAGTTCCAACAACCCTTCCTGGTGCGCTTCGATCGACGTGATGCCAACTGTTACTACAGGGTCGACAACTCTCATTATATTATATTTCTCTATGGGGTCATGTTTGGGAAACCTATGTCGTTTTGATGCAATGTCTGTACACCCAGGAACGCAACACTTCACACCAACCATTATAAATATTATGAATTATCACACTTGATAAGACTTACAGTACCTAATTAAAACACAAATAGCAGCAGCAAATGGCAAAAGGAAACAATCTATAAAAGACAATGGTGACAACTATATGACAGCTTTGATGAATTTTAAAATATTTTCTTCTTTTCGTGCTAAAGGCCTTAGCTGCCAGGCCTGTTTCGACAACTCAATTGCAACTAGCTCTTCAGGTGGATGGGTTGGAAACCTCATTTTTGTATTCAAGGTCATCCTATAAAGTTTCACTTCTATAGGTTAGACTGTTTTGTGAATTCATCCTTCCTCTAATTGTGAAATGTCTAGTATCATTCTAGTACTTTGTTAACTATCGTAACTTTCTGATTAGAATTTTTTTTACTCAACAAATTGGTCCCTAGTTAAAGGATTGACAGATAAAGGAAAGAAGAGTTAACTTCATGTGAGTTATCAAAAAATTAGAAATGCTTAAAACTGGGAATCTAATTAGTGTAACAAATATTTTGAAACAATGCAGATTCACTAGTACGAATCAAAATGTTAAAAATGGATTGTCTCCAATATTAACAAATAGAAATCCCAGGAATCTAGAACGGTTACGTATAGGTTATAAACCAGACGGCTACCATGTAGATGCTCCAGGAAAGCGATACTGGCACAAGTAAATTAAAAATAAATAAGTTTATTATGGTTTACAAATTATGTTCTTTTAGGTTGCAGCTAACAAATTCGGGAAAATATATTAAAGCCTCAATACTTCACTTTCAAAATGGGGAAGTTCTTAGTGCCAATACTTCAGAATGGTGTATTAAAAAACAACTTTATAGAACAAAAGATACTAGTGCTTATATAAATCTAGGAAGGGTAAACATTTAGACAATTTTATTTAAAATAAATTAATTATTTGTGTAGGTTTTAGCTCAGAGATGTTTACAATCTGGATTACTCGAAATTCAATGTTTTATTCAACCTAAAAAGACAGATGATAAAGTAGCTTTATTTTTACAAGCCTTACAAGATGGTGGTGTTTGTATTACTGAACCATCACAGTTCAAAGCGGCAATGCCATGGGATCTAGATAGACCAGAAAAACCTTGGAATGTACATGAATAGTTACAATAAATTGATTAAAAAAAGACAACATATTTTTTATTATGGATTCAATTTATTTAAAAAAAATAGATCTGTAGATATATGTCTCCAAGCAGCACACAGGTGACCAAGTACAGGCAATGATTTCCATCTATAGGAAAGTATTTCAACCTTTACTCTTTCGATAATCACTAGATTGGTTGATTACAAATCTACAGAAATATCACATTCAGGTATATCAGTTTCTATAATTTACTCCTTATAGAGCAAATGAAGTTGTTCTTATAAAAAAAGAAATCATAGTTTTTAAATATTTTATTTACAATAAGTTAGGCTAACAATTCGACATCAATCTATTTACTCTTCATATTTATCCTTGATGTGCTTCCATAATTTCTGAAAAATTAAATTAATCATATTATGTACTTAAAAAAACTTATTGTTGGTAGTAAATGTTAGAGTTCTACATATAATAAAAAAGTATAATTATGTAATGCTTACCCCTTCATTGTACTTTTCAAAAATGCTGTCTGTGGCTAAATCAAAAGTTCTTTCGAAAAAAAATGCAGAAACGACAACAGCTAAAGCCATTGTTGACGTTCTTTTAAAAATTGAGTTATATATCGTACTTGTAATACCCATTTTCTTTGATAATTTCAATATTGGCTTGAATTCCAATATCTCAAAAAGTAATTGTCAAATGTCAACTTCACAAATGGGTTATGCGACTTGTTAGGCAATTTTTCGCGTTGAAACATGGGTAATTAAAACGCACAATGTTCTTAGATTTCTTGTACAAGCCATAGACAAAATAAATTATTTCTCTATATTTCAGATGTTTGCAGGGTATTATTTTGAAGCTATACCACATAGGGAAATATAATATATTTACTTTGAAGCTATACCATTTAATAAAACAATATGGGGCCATCTTTATACAATGTTTATACTACTCTGTATTCATATAATCGTTATAAAGAAATTAAGAATGATATTTCTTGTAATTAGTATGTTGCTTAATTGATCTCTTGTCTTTAACCAAATGTATCAATATGAAACTGCCTATTAGAGTTTTAACTTTGGGCTAGTCTATCAATTAACAGTTTATATACTATACAA
The DNA here is from genome assembly GCA_910591675.1 of Galerucella calmariensis. Lineage (NCBI taxonomy): Eukaryota > Metazoa > Arthropoda > Insecta > Coleoptera > Chrysomelidae > Galerucella > Galerucella calmariensis. The sequence continues at coordinate 76,696 of CAJUYG010000385.1, read as the reverse complement.
AATGCCCTATAAACAGACTAAACTGTGAAATAATTTTACAGAATCAACAAAAACAAGGTAAATACAGTTATAAAATACTATTTAATAAAAATAATATAAAAATTATACATTATAATAGTAATGGCGAAGAAATAAGTTTATAAATGTTTTAGTTGCAGTCTTATTTCTACAAACTTACTTCCATGTATTAAAAGCGTAAAAGAACCTACTTTTTATAACTTGGAAAATAACAAGTGTCATAAAGTTCAAATTAAATTTCATTGCTCCTCACAATAACTTTATAAATACGAATGAAAAAATTGTAATAAATACTATCAATGTATCATTGTGGGTGAATGTCTAATTTTTAAGAAATTAGATAATGAAGCATGTTTACCCTATTAGAATTGACAAGTCTCAAACTATGAATAATGATTAGTTTATTTTGTCAACAATTATGCTTTAATAATTTTAGTTAATGTGAAAACGTGAAGAACAAAACATGTTTCACCATTTAACAATAATCAACCTTCTTTTCACCCAAATTGCTGCTAAAATATGAAATCCGTGAGTAGCACCTATTGCAGCACTGTTTAATGAACATTAAAACCGTTTTAAAAACTCTTCTGACACAATCCTAGCTCTTGCATTCACTGCCAACTTCATTTCAGATATTTCCTTATCAATTTCCTCCATGAAATGTATAACAAAATCAACCAACTTGTGTTTGTACATTTGTTCTGTGTGAAAGTTAGTAATAAGAAAGCTTATATCGTAGCCTTCTATTGGTTTCCTTCGGAGCACGATAAAACTCTCAGCCCTCATCATCATAAACCTCATAAATTTTTTACACAAGATTTTTTCGATTTCGTCGGCTTGTTTTACTGATATGCTAATTCTTATTGAATTTACCGAAGATTCTATAAGCACTTTTTCTTTTTCGTTTCTAGATATCACTACGGGATTGAGTAAAAGTTCCCTAGAAGTCCTAACCTCTACTTCTGGTTTGTTGTGCCGTTCGATTACTTGAGAAGAAAAATTATCCAAGCACATAGCGGCTGTTAATGTGTGGCGGACTGCTGTTAAATATGGCTTTAACGTAGCAGACATTTTTTTAAATTTTCGGCGAACTTATTTAAAATATACTACTATACTACAACACCACACCCCCGTTTGACACTTATGATTACACATTCTTCTTTTTTATCTCACTAAACATGTTTAGTGACACTACTATGGACGTTTTTTCGCGATGTATATTCATTTCAGGATATTTTCAAAATTTCGATACTATTGTACTCTGTCCTGTTTTCAACGATGTTGGAAGAATTTACAAGGAAATGTTTATTGTAAAATCATTTTTCGGGATTCTTTTTCCAGCCATTATAAACATTGAGGAATATTTTTGGTAAGATTTGTTTTACTCATTAACATACAGAAAGGTCTTGTACATAAAAGTCATATATTTCAACAATCTACTTATTTACATATAAATTAAATGTTAATCGTAAAAATTTTAATACATAAAAAGTAAAAACACATTCCAGTAGAATGATTATTGAACAGATTGGATATTTTTAATAACAGATCAATTTATCAACTATTTAAATATATCTTGCTGCCATTTGCCCAAACACACACTCCGCGTTTTTCTTTTAAATATAATACTTTTTTTCACATTTTTCTTTTATTAAAAAAGTTATAGAAACTAAGCTATACCATAAATAATGTAAATGGAATGCTAGAATTAAAAAATTACGTCACAACACGTAAAGACAACCAACAAAAAGTGATTTGTGTGTTTCTAGCAACTCTCAAAAAAGTGCCAATAAACACTAAATGCTCCATGTTCCTTTTCATCGGGACCCTTTTCTTCTTTTTCAGAGTCAGTTAGCGAAAGTTAGTCCCCAATAGGTAAGATTAAATTTCATTTGCACTAATTTTAAATTTCGTACTTTTATGTGGCTTGTTTCATAGATTCTTCTAAATGTTAAATAATCCCCAGTTGACCAAACTAAAATAAAAATAAAGTATAACAGTAACGGCCGATTTCATAATAAAACATAAAGGATACTTTAATAAATATTATTGATTTCATAACCAATTTAAAGTATGCTTTAAACTCAGAGTATCCTTTAAGGTTAAAGTGTCGATTTCTCGACTTTATCTCTCTAAAGTATCATTTAACTACAATATAACCATGACGTTTGCTAGTTTTGTGTTAGTTTAGTCGTTGATCATATAAAATGAATAATTGTCAAACCAGCTCTAGTTCAAGTTCGTCTGATGAAAAATTGATTTATATTAAAAGACCAAAAGTAAAAGTGTATAGGAAAAGAACAGACTGTTTCGAAAAATATGATGAGCTCGACTTTTACCAACGTTTTCGCTCAAAAAAAAAAAACTGTTTTGTACATCTACTGGATGAAATAGAAGAGCAAATCGCTTCACCTACTAATGAGTAAGTTGTGAAATCCACAGAGTTGTGTTTTGTATACAATGACCAATAATAGAATTAACAAAAACCTTTATTTAATTTTCATTATATATAAGCTTTTATTCTACAATGAATAAAATACATACAAAAAGTTTGTTTTAGTTGTAATACAGTACCTTTTCTGCATTACTAAATTTTTAAATTTTTTAAATCGATTTAATTTCTTCTTCTCAAGAAAAGTTTGAAAAGCGAACTTTCTTATTATTTTTTAGAATTTCCCATTTTTTTTCCAATTAAATCGCTTTCGCAAATAATACAAACGCCACAACTCTTAACAAAACTAAACCTCATTTATTTAGACAGGAAGGGAAAAACGAGCCAAATATGACAGATCTTTCTATTTCATGTCAAAATCCATGAATTCCAGGTTAACCAACACTTTAAAAATTACTTAAAAGATACTTTATAGAAAGGACACTTTGGCACCAAACGACGGCAACAACTACTTTAAAGGGAACTTTAGTGTGAAGTCTCCTTTCGGTAAAGTGGACTTTAGTTATCCATTATGAAATCGGCTGTAAATATTGTTTATTATCATTTATATGGCTACTAAAATCAGGCGTATGATTTCTTGTTTCTTTTTGTCGAGAACTGTTAGTAACTGGTGAGTAGTCCCATCACTTTCCACCGAACGTAGCTACAGATGACATAAGTGTCAGCTGTCATAAGTGTCGACAGTTGACAACTGTACGTATGTACAGATAACCTACGGTTGAAAGAACTAAGAAACCACAGACTGTATCTTGAATTTGTACAGTGATAAATTAAATATTTCGTAAAAAACTCACCAACGTCTGTTTTTGTTGTTCTTTTTGTAAAATCAATTCCGTTTGCTGTGGATCAAATTTACACACGGCCGCAATAACTCTGGCTAAAACCAAACTTTCTTTACCCAACATATAATTATACAGTACGTTCCTTAAATATTCCACCTCTGTTGACGGGGACAGTTCAGCGCAATGATTCAAAGTCACCAGCGTCTCGTCTAACTTTCTATTTAGTTTGTCGTTTTGGTTTTTAATTTTTTGAAGTTCATTTTCGTAAAATTCTATGGAGCTTTTATTGGTTAAATCGAGAGATTTGTATTTGGTGACTTTTTCTCTGAGTAAGTCTATTTCTTTGATGTAACGTTGTTTTTCCCCGTCGTTCATGATGTGTTGTTCTTTTTTCAAAGTTTCTAGATCGTTTATTCGATCGGAATTATTTTGAAAGTCAACGGGAGATGTTTTAAGTTCTTGTACTTCATCTTCTAATAGTTGTTTTTCTCTAAGTACTTCGTTGTACTGGCTTTCCAAATCGCTTATTTGTCCTTCTAGTTTCTTTTTTATTTTCCCAAAACTGTCACATTTCTCTTCTAAATTGTCGTATTCCTGTTTTAAATTTTTATTTTCTACAAACAGGCTGTCGCATTTTTCATTTATTTCATAAAAATCTTTTTGAATTTTGGCTATATCAGCTCCGTTGGTATTTATTGGCTTAACGTCGTTTTTAAGGTTATAATTTTCCTTTTCTAAAACCTCTGATTGAGTCTTCAACTCTTCTATTGTATTGTTCAAACTTATAATGTCTGCTTTTAGTTTTTGCACATCTAAATCGCTACCTTGCTGTTCCTTCAGAAGTTCCAGAGCTATTTTCAACTCTTCCTTCTCTTGATAGATACTCTGATTTTCTTCCATCATGTTCTTGTTGTCCAACGAGATCTGCTGAATCCTAACAAATTAAAATTGGATTAATATATTCGGACAAAGATTACAGAATAAAAATATAAGATGTTTCACTCGTTCGAATTTATCGCGTAAAGCACCGATGCCGCTGGTGACTGTCTGGCGCTGTTATTTTGTCAATCCAAAAAATACGCGTTATTTAAAGATCAAAATTTAAGATTTAGTGGCCCTATTATTCTGGTGGCTAATGAGTTTATTTAATTGAATTTGTGATAAATATCTGCTAGATTAGAAGTATCACAAAATTACTAAGATGCTGGATAAAAACTGTGAATTGATTCATTTTAAAAATTCAAGTATATTTTCCACTTAAGTACCTTTTCAAATTCATATCCCGAACATTTTTCGAAATAATTAACATTTAAAAATAAACCTTTGTGATAAAGAATCCTATTAATTTAAATATATATTTCTCTAATTACCCCTGTATAGCTTAAAATAAAATAAGCTTTTCGAACTTCTCTGGTATCTACCGGTCTCGTTATTGACAACAAAAGCCAGTCGTAAACATAATTTATGAGAGCGGCGTCCGTTTGGTACAGCATCTTGAATCAAACATCTTATATTTTTATTCTGTAATCTTTGATTCAGATTAAAACATATTATAATGGTCTTTGAAAGAGCCGGAGCGGTGACAAAATCACCGATAGAGAAATCACCACACATCTCTAGTTGTAGATACAGATACAGAGTGAAGTATACGCCGAGTTAATTCAACATAACCTTTACCGTGTTGGTTTTTTTATAATTTATTAAAGTAATTTTTATAATATCGGAAAAATGTGTGTTGTAAAAAGCTGTCAAACTGAATGGAAAATTAAAAAAAATGATACACCTCAGTCTGTAATATTTCCGACCAACGGTATGAATCGTTAAAAATGCTTTTGAATAGTACGTTTATCACAAGTGTCAAATGCGTGCTCTTAATTTATATTTCACAATCCCACGTAAAAGAAAAAGAGAGTTTAATATTTACCCAACAAAAATGAATATCATATTGAAAGAACCGGAGCGGTGACAAAATCACCACACATCTCTAGTAGATACAGAGTGAAGTACGCCTAGTTAATTCAACATAACCTTTACCGTGTTGGCTTTTTACTTTTAAATAAATTGGAAAAATGTGTGTTGTGAAAAGTTGTCCAAGTGAATGAAAGATTAAGAAAAATGATAGACCTCAGTCTCTGTCATATTTCCGACCAACGGTACGAAAAATCATTTTCTATAAAATAATATTTGAATTTTCTCAACAAATCAAACACTCAAAAATGTCCTACCTAATATTAAGTTCTTCCATTTCCTCCTTGATCTTCTCCCTCTCAGTTTTCAACAATTCCTTTTCACTTTCAGAATGAACCAATTTAGTATCCAAATTTCCTCTGTGTGATATTTCTTTATGGAGTATTTCAACTTCTCCTCGAAGAGAATTAATTTCTTCAACAGCACAATCTCTCTCCTCTTTTAAAATATAGATCTCTTGATCTTTAGTAGCAAGTTGCAAGTTTTTATTTTTTAAATCATTTCCGAAATTCTTAGCCTCCTCCTGCTTCTGTTTAGATATTTCCTCAGCTGCTTTATGCAGATTTTCCAGTTCTAAAAGTTGTTGTTTAAATTGAGATAAGACAGTTGTTTTTTCTTCCAATTCTGTTTGTAATTCGTTAACTTTTGTATTTAGATTGTTTTGGCAGTCTTTTTCTTTTTTTATTGATTCGAATTTTTCTTTTTGCATGTTTTCTATTATTGCGTCCAAGTTTTTAGTTTTTTCAAGTAGGGTGTTAAAATCTATACTTTGTTTTTCAATTGAAGCACTCAAGTTGGTAATATTTTGGGATAGTTTAGCTATTTCATGGTCTTTTTTATCACTTTCTTTCACAAGTATATCATTATCGATTTTTAATTGTTTCAACACTAATTCAATATTTTCTTTTTCTTCTTCCAGTTTAACAATTTTTGCTTCCAACTGTTCTATTTTTGTACTTCCATTTTCATATTTCACTTCCAACTCCTCCTTAGTTAATTCGAGATCTTCAATATCCAGCAACAATTTTTTATTTTCATCTTCTAATTGTTGTAATTTAAGTTCCAAAATACCACACTCGGACTTCGCCATCTCAAGCACAGCTTCTTTTTTCTCCAACAAACAATATTTTTCCTCAACATCTCGTAAACTTTTTTCTAAAGCAGAATTTTCCTTTAAAACCCTCTCTCGATTAATCCTCTCTTCAGACAAATCTTTTTCCAACACTAAAATCTTATTTTTATTTTCCTCAAGTTCTCCAACAAGCAAATCTTCTCTTTCCTGTAATACTTTTATCTTTTCTCCCAACTCACTTTGTATTGTTTCAACATTAGTATTCACATCTCTATGATTACTAATTTCATTTTGAAGCTTTTCTATTTGACCAGACTTGAAAATATTTTCTTCAAGTACATTTTTGTATAATGTATCTTTCTTTTTACACAATTCTTTCAAAATATTCAGCTTCAAGACCAGCTCGGCTTTTAAAAACTCTTCATAGTTAACCAATTCTTCGGTTACATTTAATTCTTTCCAGATGGTATCAAGGTCTTTTAATATAGATTGATGTTTTTTATGAAACGATTCTGTTTGTTTAATATTGTTCTCTTCTAACTGTTCGAGTTTTAGCTCCATTAATTTCATTTCGTCATCTGCTACTTCATTAGAAATTTGTTCTTCTTCCAACACTCTAATAGTGTCCTTTAATTTGGCCAATTCTATTTCTAAATTCGTATTTTCTTCTGTTGCATTTTTATATTTCAGTTTTTCATCTTCTACTACATTCTCTAATTTTTTTATCACTTCTATTTCCTTTTCTTTGAAAGTTTCGAGTTCTTTTTGCAAAGTATTAATATGTGATTCAAGCCTCGAGATTTTTTCTTCTTGTGCTTCTATAACAAACTTATCCTTCTCTGAACTTGATATGATATTCCACAGTTCTGTACAGTTTTCAATAAGATCCAAATGGTTTTTTTCTAGATCAGAGTGAGTGGAAATCTTGTTTGCTAACTGTATTTTTGTTTCGTCAAGTTCTTCTTTCAATTTCTTGATAACATCGTCTTTTTCGAAAATTTGAATTTGTATTTCTTTTATATTAGCATTAGTAGAACTAAGTTCTTCAATTTTTTTTGTGAAATCGTTTTTAAGTTCTTCTTCCTTAATAATAAACTCGTTTTGGATTTTTTCTCTGATCTTAGGTTCCAGTGATAAAAGACCTTTCTTAGCATCTTCTCTTAATTGAATAATTTGGTTCTCATAATTTTCTCGTTCTTTAATTAAAGAATCTTTAAGTTCCGAATTATCTTCCATCAACTTTTCTACTACACTTTCTAAGTCAGTTATTTCTCTCGCATTTTCTTTCAATTTTTGTATTTCCAGCTTATAGGTCTCTATTTTAAGTAGTTCAGCTTCAAGATTATTGCACTTTTGCGATAAATTTTCAACCTTCTCGATCAACTTCTTATTCTGCGTTTGCAAGTTTTCTAATTTTTGATTATTATTTGTTTTACCATCACCTTCCAATGCTTCAATCTTTTGTTTCAAATTAGAGATTTCATTGTCTTTAAGTAAGATTTCGTTGTGAAGCTCCATCTTATTTTGAGCTAGGTTCAAGTTGTTTTCTTTTTCTCTTTCAGAAAACTGAATGATCTCTTTTTCTAAATTAATTATTTTATTTTTGTATTCTTGTTCTCTACTCTGGAATACGATGCTATTAGCTTTCAACTCTTGAATTTTTGCATTCAATGATTCTATTTCTTTTCGAGCGTCATTCAGATATTTTGTCAAGCTTTCTAAACTGCTATTACTGTCCTCTATGTTTATTAAAGGGCTCGAACCGTTTTCATTTTGTAGTAAGTCTATTTTGGTTTGCAAACTTTTTATTTTATAATTTTTCTCCTCAATGTCATTTCTTAAAGCACCTTCTAAATGAGCCTTTGCTTTTTGCTCCAAATTGCACTGTTCTTTCAACTCTGTGACTCTTCTTATTGCTTTATCTTGAGTTTCTACAAGCACACTCTAAAAATTAAACAAAAAGTAGAAAAAGATCAAAAATCTTATTGAATTTACCTTCATTTTTGCATTTTCTCTTTCTAAATCTTTATAGTGTCTTGACAAATCTGTATATCGACCTCTATATTTATGGTATCGTAACTGGGACTTTTGGAAAGCTGAATAAATCTGTTCTTTGGTCAGATGTCCCAATTGAGAAGAAGCTGTGGAAACATTGTCTTCAATCTCACTAGCGGAAACATCCAAATCCGACTAAAACAACAAATATTTTACACAATTCTAATTATATTAGAATTGTCAGTTTAGTATTTACTTGTAAATGATACATGCTGCTTGGTTCATATCTTGGTAGAAAGGAAATATCACTGGCTATAGAAGAGGTGGAGTTTTTTCTAGTTTTTTCTTGTGTAGGAGACATTAACTGAACACTTGAAAATCCGTGACTATTACTGTCAATTGAATGATTTGCATCTGTAACGATTTTTAAGTTATTTGAACGTACATTTCATTTTTATACATAATTACCGTCATCTCCAATCGAAAAAAAATTATCGTCTGAATTTGAACTGCTCTGTAGTCTGTCGCTAACGGATTGTGTAAATTCAGCAAACCGTTGCGGAGATATTTTAACCTCCTCAGTAATTTTTTCCTTTAATTTCTTAAACATGTTTTAATCAAGATATATAAACTAATTTTTAAAAATAAACATTACACCCTTCTGCATTTTCCATAACCTAAAAATGACGTGTTAAACTGACAGTAAAGTAAGGCAATTTTTCACAAAAAAATATTAACTCAGTGCTATGACGTCACATATAGAAATTTGAACTAACAAAATCTAAAAACTCACTCAATTTTAGACTGGCAAAGTGGCAAATGACAATGACAATCCATGATTCTGAACCTCAAATATTCTTTTGAAAATAAAAATGGACTTCAAATATTTAAAGACTGAAGTAGTTGCAGAAGTATGTTTAGTTACTCTGTAGATTTATTATATTTATTTAAAATTTGTAAGTAACAAAACAAAGCAAAAAATGAAATCGAAGCCAGGACATCTTACTCCTTTCTTCAAAAAAGAGGTGAGGATTAAAAACATTATTTAATTGGTTTTGTAACGCATTTACTTTTAGATTAACTCAGATAAAAAAAAGAGAATCAGCTAATTTTGAAATGTATATTATCTAATATTTGAGTAGTCGGGAAAAGTGTCAAGGCTGAAATATTATTGACAGGAATATAATTACATTATTAACCAGTTGAATTATTATTGCCGGTATTGGTTTATTTTTAGTTCCATAATAGGTACCTATAAGGGGTAAAGTTTATTGAAAAACTAGTTTCTCATTTGAAAAATCTTACAAATGTTATATTTCCTGCTATTTTGTTTGAATATAGGGGTTTTATCTTAAACTTATCCATAATAACACCTCAATAATTTCAATACAGGTGTACTATCCTAGCACAAAAATTGTAGGCTTTTACTACTACTTAGCTTCTATGCAAATGGTGACATGTGGGTAGGAGTGAATTTGTTTTTATGTTTAGGGGTTGTAAAAGCATGCAAGAGAGATGTAAAAGCAAGTGACACTTAATTAGACCTTGGAAAAAATAACACACATATCTTTTTTTGCAGCAAAAGAAAACTTTTTTAATATCGTATGTGCTATTAACAATAGCATCTCTAATAGTTTCAATTGTAACAGTCAGTGACCTTCAGTGGGAACAACATGTATCAATCAGTAGAGGACTGGTGATATTTTTAAGTGGTTTAGTATTTTTTCCTTCTTTATATCTTGCCATAAATACTGTTTTTCTACATACCCACTCAGGAAGAAGGGTCATCAAGACTTATAAACTCAATTATAGCGATGTCTTTGACATCAGCAACAAGTGAGTTTTTTCTCTTAGTAGCAATTTGACTTTCACTAACTAATGTGATATTTCAGGCACGTTTCAGCTGTTCAAGCCCTATTTTGTTGTATCACTGGTCTAACAGCTGCATGCTACAGCTGTAGTCGTAATGTGCTTAAGACATCGCATTATATTTCTGAGGCATATGCCTGGTTCGGAGCTGCATATTTCTTCTATGATATATGGTCTATGTACAAAGTGTACACTGCTAAAATAGGTAATGTACAGATAAACGGTGATGCCAAAGTTAATAAGACGGTCTCGGAAATTTCTAAATGGATGAAATATCTCAGGAATAATTTTGTTATAGTGGGACATCATATTTTTATAGGATGTTTTGGATTTTTATTTATAACTGTAAGTCTTACGATTAATACTATTACTTGGAAATGTGTTGCAATGTTACTTACTTTGTTTTAGTATTTAAGAGGAGGTTTGGGTGATTGTTTTTTTGGATTTGTGTACCTGATGGAGGCAAGTACTCCTTTTGTGTCTTTAAGGGGAATTTTGTCCAAAATTGGATTAAAGAACACCCCAATTTATGTGGTAAATGGACTTATGATGTTAGCTGTGTTCTTTATATGTAGAATAGCTATGTTTCCCTATGTAATTTACATGTATTCAATGTCTGTAAACATGGATTTCATATCGGTAAGTAAAAAAATTCAAAACTTTAAAGTATTTTCACTTTTTTATTGTTTTATTTATTGTATTGTATTTTCAGGCAGCTCGATCATTACCTAGAGGTTGTAAAATTAGTATATCGATATTGCTCCTACCACAACTGTACTGGTTTTATCTTATGGTGAAAGGAGCCGGAAAAGTCTTGAAACATTCTGTTACAAATAACAACACCAAAACCGTAAAAACAAATTGAATGAAAAGATCGACGTTTAGTTAGGAAAAAAAAAGGTTGTGAACAATTACAGAGCCGGGTGGGATATTTTGTTACTAATTACAGTTATCTAGAATGTTATGTAGAAAAGTTAAGGTAAGTGTTAGCTAATAAATTACATTTTGTGGTTACCAATTACTGTAAGTAGTGAACATCATTTTCAAAGATCTGAATGGGAATATTTAAAAAAAAAATTCAACCCTCCAAGCTCTGTAAATTGAAAGGCAGAGGGAAGACATACTAAATATCACTCTTGGATGTTGGGAGAACTTGTAAAGAAGACTTTTATGTACATTTATCTTGAAACAGTGAACAAACTAGGAGATATAGCATACTTGTATTTTATTATCACTTATCCAGGGTGTTTTATTGGGAATGTAACCAAGATAAAGAATTTTGCAGGTCATGTACTTCATTTTGCTTTCATTTATTTTCAGACCCCAATTATACAGGGCGTTGATCTGTCACTGAGTTATTGTACACTCTTAATATTATATATATTCAAACATTACGTGTCTGAATAGGGCCTGCTTCATGTCAACTTGAAGCTCTTAGATTCTATGTTTGCGGTGAATCACTCCGCATTGATTAGCATACTGGATATAAAATGTGTTGTTCTGCTAAAATAAGTTAAGTCTCTTCGCGCTATTAATTGTTTTGTTCCACAGCACTCTGTCCTTAACAGGCTTCCTCTGGTCATTGGGGTTTAGTCTTTTCACATCTTCGTATACCTGCTCTAGCCATCTGAGTTTTGGTCTTCCTCTTGGACGGTCTATTGTAGGGGTTCAGTTTGTAACTTTATTTAATATGTTTTCTGGGTCTCTTGTTCGGATGTGCCCATACCATCTTGTATTCTCCATTTGTAATCTTTTTTGGTCCCATTATTCTCCTAATAATTTTTCTTTCGTAAATTCTTAGCTGCTCATCGTTCCTTTTGGTAAGGCACATGATTTCTGCCCCATAGGTTACTACTGGTCTAATAGCTGCTTTGTAAAGGTTTATTTTCGTTTTTCTGCTGAGATGTTTATCCTTTAAGATTTGTTGGTATTTCCAAAAAGCTCTGTTTTCTGCTTGTATTCTTTGCGTTACTTCAATACTTCTATCAGTTTTGTTGTTAATATTGATCCCCAGGTATTTAAAATTATCTACTTTTTGATAAGATTTGTCTCCTATCGTGATTTTGTTTAGATACCTGGCTCTCACACTCTTAATATTGTAATTAATTTTAAAATGTGAAGCTTAAAGCTGCCTTTAATTAACTCATCTTAATTGAGCTGTGATTCTTGATTCCTCGATTAGCAAAACCTACAAACACTCTGTATCTTGGTTACAAGTAAGATCCAATAAATGGAACTTCTATTTGCCGCACAAGTATTCGTTTTTCCCAATAAAACACTCTGTATATTTTATTTATTTCTTTTAAGGCAGCTTTTTATGAGGATCATAAAATCTTCTCTCTGTCCCTTTGAAAATCAAAGTATCTTTAGATTTCTGTTGATAAGTCAAAAATAGTGTTAGATCGGGGTTGTAGTTTTTAAGGAAATTTGAAGATACATGGGAATTGTTTGTCATTATTAATCAAGTATTGAAGAACGAAGGTAAATGTATTTGAAAATGGAAGTTGTGCTTTTGCTTAAAGTGTAATACATATTATATAAATGGATGTATTTTTCAAAGTAACTATATTTTTTCTGGAAAAATACCATTTCTTGATCATGATTAGATCAGTATTTATTTGAATCTAATCCGATTAGCAACTGCTTTTGACTGGATTTAACAATTCACCAAACAAATTCTACAGGAATGGTATAAAAGCATTATTAAGGTATTGACACATTTAAAATTACTAGTACCTACCTTATTCAAAATATTTGCCAAAAACCAAATTTCTATATTGAGCTACAACTTTTTTGTTTCTGAAATCAAACAAATTATATTCAACTTTTTCCATTTAATGTGGCAAATTTTCACCAACTGATCTAAATGCATGGTCATGAATTGGTCTCTTTGCTTCTGTGAGCAAAAATGTGGTGGGCTTATAAAAAAAATCAACTGAATTATTTTTCTAGGTTAACCATTTTGGTTCCTGTTAATTTTGATATGTGTATTGTAAAATTAGATCTTAAATATGTGTAAAACTATAATTAAAATTTGCATGAGAATCCAACAAAATAGACTGAATAATAAATAAATAAATACACAATTTTTTAGTAGACCAAGAAGAAACGATGATAGGTGACAGTTGACAGTTTTTACACAGATCGAATATTAAATATTAGGCAATTTTTAGCGAGGCTGGTAATAGTCCTGCGGTAACATACACTTGGCACACCAACAATTTGTTAACTTCCGCCTCTGTTGAGGATATCTTCAATCACAAATTGAATTTTTTCGATACACTTTGTAAACTAGCTTCTCTTTATAATAATAATATTGCCATGCAAGTTTTAATTATTAAATGAATATTTAGTGTGACTTTGTCAAACGTATACCTAAAATTGCGATCTATGTATGCACTATAGAATGTGTCGATATTAAGTTTTCTTTTTATTTATTGTTTTATTCCAATTGAAATAAAGTTTTTAAACTTTCTTGAATTATTTTTATTTTCATATTAAAAACAACATGAATTATTTTACGTTTTAATTTCTGGAGACGGATTACCGTTTGTGTCGTTGGTAAAAGTTGTAGATAGCCTCGCTATTGTTCCTACAGCTTTAAATCTTGTTTGAGCTTTCATTTTATCCACTTTTTTCTTCCACTAAAAATCGTTAACTTCAATTACTTCATGTAGTTGTACAGCCCATTTTATCAAAGGCAAGTTAAAATGAATAAAGATGATTTAAAATACTGGCTGAATATTCTCATGGCCAAGTGACAGATGCTAGTGAATGAATAAAGAAGAATTTTAATTCATTGTGTATTTTCAAGTTTTTCATGTTTAATATTAAAAATATTGTGAAAATAAGTGGTTTCTAAGTGAAACATGATGAGAAAACGCAAATAATATGTAAGTACTAACTACAATTTCAAAAATTATTTGATTTGTCAAAATAATCGGCATTTTACATTGAACTGTTACTTTCAACTTACATTAAAAATTTTTCTGTTGACTATTTAAATATATTTGAAGTGTTAGTAACTATAAAGTAAAGTTGTATTTATATTATTCCAACTAACAACAAAAAATTGAATATACATCTATAAATTGCCAAGGTTATGTATACTCAAAACTTTACAAATAGTATAACTTACCTCTTCATCTCTGGAAGGCATTTCGGATAGATACTGGCTCATATTACCTTTACTAGTATCTACAATTGCAAGTACTGATACACACCCATCTACAGTACCTAAAACAAGTGCTTTACCATCAGGAGTACTTTCTACAGCAGTTAACTCAGCTTGCACCCTATAATTTGCCACCATCTCAGCATCAGCAGTACTAAAAGAAGTAAGTATTTTATATTTAACATAATGTATGAACAGATATATTTGTTTAATCTTACCGAAATACCCTTAAAGTTTTTTTACCACTGTGATAGTAAAGTACATATTCATCAGTGCTATTGAATAAGCAAATTATTGAAAACACACCTTCTGCTACTTTCGGTATAAATGTACGTACAGTTTGTCCTTTTTTTAATTCTATCAACTCTAACCCTCCTCTAGAATAAGAAATTTAACAAATGCATGATATAAAATGAAATTTTTTACCTGGAAGGTGCATATAAGCCATATTTTCCATCTTTTGTTATACTCCCTCCCCATTTTGGAACTGTTCGTAAATATTTTTTCGATTTTATGTCTATTACTGCTCCTTTGTCAGTTGCTAGTACTGCTATTAAATGTCCTTTATGAGGCATTGCTACCAAACTAGCTACATCCTAAAAAGTAATTTTTAAGGTATAAAAAATGTACCAATCGTTGAAGTTTTTTTCTTGCCTTAATTGCACACATTTTAAGACCAATCCTGTGCACAAATGTACCCAACAGCGCATTATATACATAAAGACAGTCCCTATTTGTTTTATCGGCTCCTGACATGACTAAATGTTGATTATCTGAAGTAACAACTGCTGGTCTGAATGGAATTCCTGTTATGCTTCGAACAGGGTATTCAAAACTGTAAATCATCTCACCATCTTAAATATTAAGATATTAAATTAGATGGGTGACAGGTTAGAACAAAATTATAGTATACTTGGTATTTCTCGAATGCAAACTGTAGCCATTGTTCTGACGAAATCAGTTCCTGGAGGGTTACTAGGCTTGGAAATTGAGAGAATTTTAGTTCCATTGTCCATGAGAGTTAATTGTCGAATTCCAGGTTGTTCTTCTTTAAAAATAACTTGCTGAGTTAATCTTAGCCATATCAATATGTTACCAGATTCAGCAGATATTATATATCTGTAAAATTAAGTTTTGAAGCGAATTTGGTTGAAAATATTGATGTGTAGGTACTTACTTTCCATCTGGAGTGATGATAGCTTGGGTAACTATAGCTCCTAGAGGACTGTCTGCTAGTTTAGCTGTCAATTTTCCAATACGTAGATCCCATACTCCAACGCAATTTCTAGTTGCTGTTACAGTTAAACTTAAATTATCAGACAAACTGGAAAAAATGCATATATAGAGAAAAAAAATTAAAGTAAACATTTTAAAAACCTTATGGAATCCACTTGGAGTTCGTGTCTGTCAATAACGTGCACTGTTTCGAAAATATTGTTTATATTCCACACTTTGGCTGTTCTATCTATTGAAGAAGTTACGATACTGTTCCAATTACCCACTGTTAACGGTTCTAGTTGGATTATTCGTCCGAAATGTGCGTCAAGAACTTTTACTAGTTTTTTCGTTTCCATTTTCCACACGTATAGATTTTTTCTGAAATTGAAACGAATTTAACCGAAAACTGCATATCTATACGACGAGTTAAAACTATCTGTATATGGCAAAATACTTATAGTAAAATCATGAAAATTTCCACGTTTCGGTTTTCGGATGCAATCTTTTTAACTAGAATATTTTCAAAGATGCCCGACTTCCGGTTCTACCGGAAGTCGACTGTAAATTTGTTATTTTAAATGGAACACCCTGTATATTAATACATTTTTAAAATCTACGTAAAATTTTAGTATACTTTTGTCTGAAAACTTTTTTCGAAAAATGCCTATTTTTTGAGTTATTAATTTTTTTGTAAAAAATTTTACCCTTACAAATTATTTTTTTAAGAGGATACCCTTAAAGATATGGAAATGGTTTCTGTTCGGTTGCTTTTAGCAAGGTCAGACCTATTTGAATCTATGTTGAATTTTTTTTTCATTTTATACGGGGTGTGTATAGAAAGTGTTCAAAGTTTAACTTCATAAATATCAAATTGCTTTTTTTTTTTAAATAGAGCCACCCGGTTTTTTCTATTTTAATGCATGCAGGGGTAAAAAATAAGACAAATTCATGTATACTTTCCTATACCTAAACCTTACCGTTATCCAGATATTAAATGTAAATGTTTCTGTAAATTTTTAGAGATGCAGGATATCTTACTGCAAATAAAGCACATATATGTTCTTGTAACAACTTCGACATATTTACAATGTAGAGAGAGAGTATACTTTATTGACACTAAAGCATCAACAGGCCATCGACCGAGGTCTTTCAGCCAATTTACAAAATATATAGTAATATTGATTTTCCTAAGATTAGGTACAATACAAATTATTATATTCAAAGAAAAACTAAAATCATTATGCAATATCAACAAACAAGATCCATTATATATCTTCTATATAAGTTGAAAAAAAATATATATATATATATATATTTATATATTTCAAAATAAAAACCCAGATATTAAGTGACATATTTATAATAATAATTGCCGTGATATGTAGATAATTTCTTCAAACAGAGTTTTCTGTGGATGTTTTCTACTATGACCATTTTCAGGCATCTCTAGAATGTGAGGTTGAATTAATTCAATGTTCTTTTCTTCAAGAGAGAAGGACCTGAACAATTTTTTGAATCTCTCATTTATTGGTTCTATTCCCGTCTTACTATAAAGGAGTCTGTTTGATGGATTATGCAGTGGGTTATCAGGATGTCTCATTTTAGAGATTTTTCGAAGACTGGTTGTCTACCCTACTTTCATATGGATTTACCATGTATTAAAAGCAAATTTACATAATCTTTTTTATTTCTTAGTGCTTGTATCAAGGGGTCAAAATAAAATTTAGATCACACCTGCATCTCTCAAAATTTACAGAAAACATTTAATATCTGGATAACGGTAAGGTTTAGGTATAGGAAAGTATACATGAATTAAACCGGGTGGTTCTATTTAAGAAAATAAAGAAATTTGGTATTTATGAAGTTAAACTTTGAACACTTTTTATACACACCCTGTATAAAATGAAAAAATTTTCAACATAGATGCAAATACGTCTGACCTTGATAAAAGCAACCGAACAGAAACCATTTTCATATATTTAAGGGTATCCTCGTGAAAAAATAATTTACAAGGGTCTGCAACGGTCAAATTTTTTACAAAAAAATTAATAACTGAAAAAGTATGCATTTTTCGAAAAAAGTTTTCAGACAGGACTATACTAAAATTTTACGTAGATTTCAAAAATGTATTAATATACAGGGTGTCCCATTTAAAATAACAAAGTTACAGTCGACTTCCGGTAGAACCGGAAGTCTGCCATCTTTGAAAATATTTTAGTTAAAAAGATCGTATCCGAAAACCCAAACGTAGAAATTTTCATGATTTTACTATAAGTATTTTGCCATATACAGATAGTTTTAACTCGTCGTGGGACACCCTGTATAATCGGGTAGTAGCCTATGAGTAGAAAATGGACTTGGGATCGGAAAATTATCTAATAATATTGTACAAACCTGATAATTGAATTACCTGACACCAGCAATAGCGTAGTTCTTGTGGGCACTCAATGTAATGGAATTAGATTGGGAGATTTTTGTGGTTATATTTCGGGTACCGTAAGGTAAGCTTAAACTCACTACATCTTCGTAGGTTCTTTCTTCATCGAAGTCCCATATTACGAAGCCGTTGTTAGTAGTACCTTTAAACATAAATAAAATGGAATTTTACTTGAAAACATGAATGGGAAGGGTGAATGAAAAAACTATTTTCTTTTAGTCTAAATTATCCAATAATCTAGCACACATTATGTTTTTTTATGAGAAAATATGTTTCTTAATAGTTTCCCATACAGTGTGACACATTGAAATTGTTTTTTGTATAAAATATCGGGACAAAAAATTGTGATTGAAATTTAAAAAAAGAAAGAATTTTTTTTTTAATTTCCCGCAAATTTTTGACAGATAATCTTCAAAATAGGTTAGTACTTTAAATTTTTGTTTGCAAAATCACTCAAAAACTTTAATACAAACTGCCAACGTACTTTTTTTGTATACAGAGTTCGGCAAAAGTCCGGGACCGGACAAATATCGAAGAAAATATAAATTTTTTGGAAAATCTTTTTATACCACAAATTTTACTCCAACTTAAACTATAATTTGAAAATATTTTGAAATATACAGGGTGTTCCAATAAGTGTGGCGTATCAAAGTTATATTTTTTCTTATGGAACACCCTACATTTTAATGCATTTTCTGATTGCCCCTAAAAAATATAATACTCCTTCATAGTGGTTTCCTATATGTACCCAAATACAGAGGGTTCCGAGTTATGCTGACTTTTTTAAAAATGTGAACCATTAGAAAAATATTTGATAACTCATTGATATAACAAATTTTAGCAAATTTTCTCTAACATCTAAATAGTTGGACATTCGATGAATGTATTCCACGATTGAGTACTGAATATTTCTTTACAGGGTGTTCAGAATTTTCAGTTTCATTATTAGATCATTCAATGTGCAGTATCAGGCTTATTTTAAATGGAACACCCTGTATTTTAATAATTCATCATATTTAAAAAAATGTCCTCTTTCGAATGGTGTGAGGGCTTCCTATACCTAGGTATTATACTTTTCGTGCAATTCACAATTTTCTTAAATTTTATGCTAAATCGATTTTAAAACTTCTGCAATTCTCTCTAAATTTCAAACTAATGATCTTGGCATAGTTGTAAGAAACTAAATAGTTCCCGTTTCAATCCTTCAGAAAATATAGGGTTTTGCTATCCTATACCGAGTGGTTAAAAAGATATAGCCACTCTCACAGAAAAATCAGTATCCACTTAGACATTTTATGAAATAACAAAAAACAAAAAGTTGATTACTTTTAGTTGCCAGTTCCGTTTTTATCCATGTTGTATTTTAATGGTCTGAATAATAATAATTAAGCCAATCTTCAACATAACACTCGTATTGTGCGAAACTGTATATTTCAAAATCAAATTATAAGTAGTTTAAGTTGGAGTAAAATTTGTGGTATAAAAAGATTTTCCAAAAAATTTATATTTTCTTCGATATCCGATCTCGGACTTTTGCCGATTTCTGTATATTTTTAAACAATGAAAATTGGATATAATAACAAATTTTATGTCTTACCAAAAAGAATTTGATCGTGTTTGTCCAATTTTAATTGAAGTATAGCTTCAGTTTCATCATTTTCAGTTCTCGGTAAATCGCTAACTTTATCCCATTTTTTCAAATCTTCATTTCGGATATATTTAGTAACTACGTAACATTTAGGGGTGGTACACGTGTACAAACCAGTTTTTCCATTTACAAACGCAATCGCACTACAAACAAAACATGATAAATTTTGCTAGCTTGCTTATACAGGGGGGAGAAAACAATTTATTTTAAAATTTTCTTTGAAAATAAGTTTTTTTTTGGGTTGTATATATGTATGTATTTTGGGGTGACATTCACTGAGACCAAAAAGATCTATTGTGCCTCCTTACTTCTACTTATTTTCTGAGGAGAGTCTCAGAAGCTAGTAGCTCCTTTAGTCCTATTTCCCGGAGTAATTTCAGGATGTCCGCAGGCTTCAACTTAGGTAAATGTTCCTCTTCTATCCAGTAATCTCCCAGGTGCTGTGATCTAGGATTCTGAAGTGCTGTGCAGTTGGAAAGTACTGAATGGAGGTTTCTTCTTCCATACCACAAAATCTGCATTCTTCTTCCTCCACTATTTTGAGCTTTTTCAGGTGCCCATTCAGGCGACTATGTCCCGTTAGGATCCCTGTTGAAACTCTTATGCGGGTATTCATAGTCAACCCTTAACTTGAGTACTGAGGGAGACTTTGGTACTCAACCTCTTGACCTGTTCCATAAACGAAACTTAGCGAGCCCTCAATTGAGAACACATGTGCTCAGGGTTTTTAATGCATTTGGGTTGGTTGTGCTGGATTTTCTTCTCGTTCCATGGTTGTGAGCGTGCGTGAAGTTACAGCTGGTATAGTGTAACTATTTTTAATGTGATGATACATATTTTTAATCCCTTCGAAGGAAATAGCCGCCCAATGGCGTGCATAAAATTGTTTTATAAATTCGAATATTGTGAAATAATGATTTTCAAATGTAATTCAAATTAATATAGTGGATTAAAATTGACCTGCATAAAATTTGTAATACAATTCAAGGTCATCACATTAACATTAGTTACACTGTAACAGACAAGACAACGAACAACGACAACAGACGAACAGAACAGACCTTTATTATGAATTTGTCTTTTGTTTGTTGGGTTACGTTGTTTTAAACTTGGAATAAAATATGCTGTAGAACAAGTGGCAGCAAAACATTAGTAACACATTTCTTACTAAATATTCTTTGGAATTCTCGTTCCTCAAATATTTCCAAAGGATTCTGCGTGTCCCTTATGTTTTTTTAGGCAAGCGATCCAATTCTTCGAATTCCTCATCACTCCCAAAAAGTTCGTCAAATTCTTCCATTTTCAAAAAAAAAAACTTATAAAAGAATCTTATGCAAACTGTCTATAAATTATAATAACTATTCCTAATAAAGTCCTTAATAACAAACTACCTAAACATAAATACCTATATTTACTACCATAAAAAATGTATTCAAAAAATGATAATTTTGTTGCTATAACCAAAGATAAATGACAATATATATAACCTGAGATGTCAAAACTGTCGAATCAACACTCAAGGTGCCCTCAAGGGTAGTCACGCCTTCACTTGAGTTAAGGGTGACTTGAGCGACCCTTGGATCTTGAGGGTTGTTTATGAAACACCTGAGTGCCCTCAACCTACCCTTACCCTCACACTCATACTTAAGGCATGAATACGTGCATTAGCGCAGTTTTACATTGACTTATGCATTCATTTGATCTCAACAAGTTGTAGTCACCCAGAAGAGTCTTTGTATAAGCCCTACTAGATCTTTCCAATGGTCAGATCTTCTGTTTTTCTCGGCTTTACCTATTTTTTCCAATATTACATTAGGGCTGATTCCGCAAAAGGCTTCAGGCCCCCAGAAAGGTATTTCAGTCCCCCTCTTTGTTAGTTCATCTGCTATTTCATTCCCTTCTATT
>CAJUYG010000385.1:25007-36992 GCA_910591675.1 Galerucella calmariensis | reverse complement strand
ATTTTCATATCATGGGCATACAATAAAATGTTTATATCTCCATCTACCATAAGCGTGCGATAAAAATTTCCAAATGGGATAAACTTATTAGTAAAAATTTTCATATCATGGGCACACAATAACATTTTAATAAGGGATTAATTTTTAAAAATAGTCTTATCATTGGCGTACCATGATTTTTTAGTTGTAAAATTCCTATTACCATAGGTGTGTGATGAAAATTTCAAAGGGGGTTAATTTATTAGGAAAAATTTTCATAATTCCATAGTCGTACAATAAAAATTTTTTAAGGGGTTAATCTATTTATTGTTGAAAACAACTGTTTAAACTTGAAAATATTTCGAATTAAATAAAATTGTTATTATTTCAATCACCTGTGATACCAATTCATAACATTGACTCCATCAGCTTCCCTCTCGGACAGATAATTCGGTAGATCGTTTCTAATTCTGGTCCACAAAAGAGGAGGGATACGCCTTACAGGTGGTAAATGATATTGATAAACATCGTCTAAGACTTTATCGTCCAACGATATCAAATCTTCCAACTCGGATTCGGATAAACCGCTTTTCGCCGCTGTTATATAAGCCAGAGCGTGGAACACCAAAATTCTACCGTGCTAAAATTATATTCAGTAAAAAAATATCATTCACGTTTTTAATTTTTTTTAAATTTGATTCACCTGCTTCTCTATTCTTTCGAACAGCATCATTATGGAATCCATTACGGTAGAAGCTAAATGCGTGTCTTGTGATTTAGTGTAACTTCTCCATCTACAAATCTCCGCGAAAACTAGTTTTACAAATATTGGTAGACTGCATTTTTCTATCGCGTTCGATACGAGCCGCCACTGGTAATTTGACAAATCTCTATGAGCCGATTGCATCCACATTCTATAAAGAAAATTCCTTAGTTTTTCTCTTAACATTATTTTTCTTACTTACTTGATAACCTTCATAGCTAGGTCTTCACCTAGTGCTTTTACTTCAATAAAATTTTCGTCTACGTCTATCATTCTTCTTAATATGTGGTATTCCTTCGATACCTCAGGATTGCTCTCCTCGCAGGCACAAGAAACTATTATCTAAAACAGATATTTGCTATCCAACTATTTTTATATACAGGGTTGGAATAAAGTATGGAACCAAGTAAATATCTTTAAAACGAAAAGGACGATATTTATGATAATTTGCAGGTAAGTGCAATGGAACAAAATGCATCTGATGTACATTTTTTTGTTGATAATATACTTCCGGTTTAACAGAAAATGCCATCAACTTCTTTAATTTAAATGGGACACCCTGTATATTTTTACAGATTTTGAAAGAGTTTATTTTGAATCCATACATATACTGAGTTTAGTGTGAAAAAATTTGTAAAAACGAGTTTTTTGTATTAGAGCTAAAAAATATTTAGATAAACTAATTGATGTTGTTTTTATGCATAGTAATAAACAAACGAGTACTGTTTAGTACGTCTTTTGTTCTCCAAGTGTCAAATTCTAATTGACGGAAATAAATTTTACAATTTAACAAATACCTTGCAATTCGGCGGAAGCCTAGTTGGCAGCCATGACACTTTATTAGCATCCTGTGTACCTGTCAGCTGATCCACGGAATCCAAAAATAATACAAGAGGTTGTGCTTTTGTTGCCATGGTTAAAAGCTGTTTGAAATGTGCTGTCAAAGGTACCAAATCATCGGGTATGCCATCAAAAGGTAATATAAAGTTATAAGAAATCTGTAACAAGAACGAAACTAATTCTAAGCGCAAAAGATTCAACTGAGAGCTCCGTATTACCTGTTGACATATGGATATGAGTGTAGGTGTCAACGCAGAAGAATCTGGTGTGGTACCTAAAAATCTTACTATACTTATTGGTCTCGCTCCTTGAAACCAATCTTTATTGGTGGATAGACTAGCAGATTTTGCTAGTAAAGAAGTTTTTCCGCAGCCTCCTTCTCCGTATAAAATTAGACATTTATCACTGTCGTCTAACATATAATTGCGGATCCGTTCCAGGCTGTCTTCTCGGCCATAAAAAACCTATAAAGTTTGATTGAAATGTAACCAGTTGAAAGATAAAGCCGAGAGGTGTCTTTTAAGTATTGCGTGTAACAGAGCTAGCGCCTATTATACTCATTAGCCACCAGAATAATAGGGCCACTAAATCTTAAATTTTGATCTTTAAATAACGCGTATTTTTTGGATTGACATGGTTAAAACAGTAAACAGAGAAGCAGCTGCAGGATACCTTTATTAAAATTTTTTATAAATGTAAAATACTAAGTTTGGAGTTTGGTTTATGTGTTAAATTTAATCTATTGTCTTTCAAACCTTTCAATATACATTTGAGAGTAAAATATATACGGACTCTGGTATAGAGACTTGCTTAATATTTGAACGTAAATTGATTACATGGATGATGAAAAGAAAATTTAGTAAATTCGTTCAAAAGGAACTGACCAATTCCCCTTTGGTTAGCTATAGAATTGAATTTTTGTGTTTTGTTGCTTAATGTACTTGTTTATATAATATCCTTATTATAAAAATAAATCCGTAATTTTGTGTTAGCAAATATTACAAAATATTTAGTGTTTAAGCTTTGCTATTAAAGAGAAAAATATTAATTTTTTTTTGCTCATTTCAACTATTAATTAATAAATTTAAAAAATCTATACAACATATAATATGCCAAATTAAATGCAAGTAAAGATGTAGCGACGTACTGTACCATCCAAGTCACCAGCGGCATCGGTGCTTTACGCGATAAATTCGAACGAGTGAAACATCTTATATTTTTATTCTGTAATCTTTGATAGTGGTTAAAAGTTTGTTTCTAGTTCTATATGCTAAATATAAAAGACAACCCTTGTATTAGTTCATTACCTGAACCGAATTGTTACAAGCATGTAAATGCTGTAAGATTTCAGTAACTATCTGTCCCTGCGCACTGGAATCTTCTTTACGCATCGCTCTGTCAACTAGTTTCACTATATTTTTATAGAAGTGGGTTATGAAATGTTTCAAGTATTCTTCGTGTGTTTCGGGATCTAAACCTTCTCGACCTATCCACTCTACATTGTATCTAAAAGACAAAAAACAAGAGTTAATTTGTTTATCTCAAATTGTTTTGACCCTATTATTCCATTTCTCTGTTTATTTATGTATTTGTTGTTCTTTCTCAATCCCACTTTTTCTCTTATGTTTTCTATCTCAACTTCATTTACACTCTTCTCATTTTATCTACCATTATCTATTTCTGTTTTTTTTATGTTCTTTTTCATTTTTCTATTTCTTTTAGTTCAAAACAAGAATAAAAAAAATAAACCACTTACTTCTGTATATTGCTAGTTTCTATTTTGTTCGGTAGTCTTTCGTCTCTAAGGTTGCCTAACAGTTTAGCAGATTCTGTATCTAAACTTCTATTTATAATATCCACAAATAGAGAGGCTTTTTTCAAATTTTGTAAATTTATATTGTTTATGTATCTTATATAAGCCAAACAATGGTTTTTTGTATTTTTAACTCCCAGTATTCCATTTATCACTTCCCTTTCGGTTACTACAGACAGAAAAACAATTCTCATTATTAATCGTCCGTACTATATATTATAGTGTGGGCGCTACTGTGACAAGATGTGTATAAAAAGTTGCCTACCTTCTTGGAGTACACGATTCGGTATACTATGTTGCCTATACTATAGTTCAATAACAAATGAAAGTTTTTGATAAAAAAGCATGAAATTAAGCACAAGTTTTGAAGAAGAATATCTTACCAGACATGAAATAATTGTGCATAGCTTCGTCGTCCATTTTTCCTTGTTGATATAACGAAGAGGATGCTTTTCTGAATAATTTCTGAAATTTTCCCAAAGTATCCCACCATTTTGCTTGATCTTCAGCTTGTAACTTCGGTATCCTCTAGAAAAATAATCAATTTATTTTTAAAACCTGCTGAAAGAAGATATTTTTGTAACAGCACCAGTATAGAAATGTTGATTTTACCTTATTATTGAAATTAATCAAAATGGAAGAGATGGGTTGAAGGACGGAAATGGGCGGAACAGCATTAGCATCTTTTTTATACCAAACGTCAATTGGAGTGGGATCATGACCAGTTGCTGCTAGTTCGTCGCGTATCATCAACAATTCTGATGTTAAAATATATGTAGGAATTGGTCTGTATCCATATTTTTGACCCAAAAAAACCTAAAAGTAACTAATACCTTAAGAAGCAAATGGTAATAAAACGGTTGTTTCCAACTCACAACAAAATTAGGACCCATGGATAATCGTTGACAGTTCTGAATTTCTTTCATACATAGTTCTGTGGTCATATGATCGTCTGTCGCTTCATCTCTTACACCCCATCTCATATCTACAACCTATAAGTAATTGGAATTGGTCTAGTCTAGAAGGCTAGTAAAGTAAGTTGTGCTACAATTTTTCAATTATATAAGAATGTTGTATTTGTTTTCAAACGATTTGTTAGTAAATCATAAGCATAAAATATCAATAAAAACCGATATTTGGATGTTCATTTATTTGGCCACCGACATCTCCAGACCTAACTTGTTTAGATTTTTATTTGTGGGGGCGAGTAAAAGGTCTCGTTTATGCCGATAGACCCGCAACAATAGCTGACATGGTTGAAAGGATACGATAGACAATACGAAGTATTTCAAGGGCAGAAATGGAAGCTGCTGTTTTCTCTACCCGTCAGCGATTGATTTCATGCATTGAAAATGATGGACATTTCGAACATCTAGGGCGGCACTAATTACGTACCTAGTTATTTATTAAAGGTTTCAATTGTTCGATTTATCACATTATTTTAAAATTCGTTCCCATTGTTAGTAGCGACAGCATTACATTTACTTAGGCAATCTAGTGGCAACCATGACATTAGTATGATAACAGTTTAAATTACTGCAGACCAATGTAAGATCTCATTCAGGCTAAATTTAATAATTTCTGTTAACGCGAACCAGCCTTCTAGACAACACTGGTATAATCAATTTATTTCTAACGATTGAATTATTAATTAATTTGTGTACATTTTAAGCTCCTTCTCTCTGGAAATTGGGTGCTCAATTTAAATTTTAAAGATCCATAAATTGGCTGGCACTTGGATTACAAAGTCACGCAATCTCTGGTATTCAATAAGTTCGCAAAAATTGCCCTTGGCACTCGAACTTAGCTGGTACAAAGAGGTACGGATATTATGACCTACATAAAGTTCCAAATGAAAATCGATGAATCTGACAAGAACGAGCTTCAGCTCAAAGTCACTTTGAAATTAATTGAAGAACTGTAAATATAATTTTGTCTAGAATATTATTTTATTTTGAATAATTGAAATTAGGCTTAAAGTTACAATTAGATTTGTTTTTGTAATATTGAAATAATTATTTTAATACTTCAAGTATTAATTGTATTAATTAAAATTTTACCTTTTTATATTTATTTTTAAATTAATTTTAAAGAACTAATGTTACGAAACTTAAATGTCATTGAAATGACCTTCAACCTGATTTCAGTTGTTTCTTTTAGAAGTCGGTTAAAAATAAGTAAAGAAATCATCAAATTTAAGGGTTGTAAAATGATATCAACCTGTTTTACTTGAATTTTCGATATAATACTTTAAAGACATGTATCAAATATGACCAGATTTAAATTAAAATCAAAAATTTGGAAGAAAAATCATTCAACAACTCACCTGAAATTCCAATCCATGTTTTTCTCGACAATAATCTTTAATTTTTGGATAACATTTTGCCATCAAAGTGTTCCTTTCCATAGTAGTGTCTAAAAGTTTGTAATGTGTATAATTTCAATTTTTAAATATGAAAAAAATAGTGGAATATGAAAATTGATGAAACTTTATTTACCGGTAAATGTAGAACTGGTAAATATCCTGACTATCTTGGAGCTAACCGGAGGCAGGCTTTCCAAAGATCCTGCAAAAATCAGATCTATGGTTCTGTCGTCCATATTTTTCTTTAAATATATGAACGAAAACAAATTTATATGCTATTTTTATAAGCGAGTTTGGCGCGCCTCAACTTATGTTCAAACACTAAACTAACGCGAAACTTACAAGTTTGGAAAATAATCAATATCGACCCATGGGGCTTTCTTTGGCCAACGTAGCTTCTTTTTTTTTGTTGTGACAAATTTCAAAGACAAAATATTATATTTCCCATGTTCACGTGGTAAAAAGAACGTGAAATATGAAAAATTACTTTTAAAACACTTCATATTCCAAACAGCTTTTACATTATAATACAGGATGCTTCAAAAATACGTGAGAATTAATATACTTTTTTTGTTACAGATTTACCTGCAATGTAAATAACCAAAATTGACAAAATGCAAGCTTCAACATCTAGTATGGGGGGTGTCCACCCCCATACAGCTCTTATGAACCAATTTAAGAGCTATGTAACAATGCTGGCCGATCCGGATTGTAAAGATGTCCTTAAATTGAAAGCTACTCAAGAACTTAGCAAGCATTTCGAGGTAAATAAGTTGAAAAAAAAGTTTGAAATTGTAAAATCTAAATGTTATTTTTTAGATAATACTCAATTCCGCCCTATACTCGAACTTTTTGGACCACTCTGTAAATATATTTCTAAAAATATTAGATGAAGGCTATCCGCTATTCGTGGCCGAATACAATATTCAACAAGTGAGAATACACCGATGTATATTATTATAAAAATGAAATAAACTCAAATTTTTTTCAGGTTAGAAAATTAATATTAGAGATGTTATACAGATTACCGACCAATGAAACTTTAAGACCATACGTCAAACAAATATTATCACTTATGTTGAAACTTTTAGAAATTGACAATGAAGAAAACGTTTTGGTCTGTCTTAAGATCATCATTGAATTGCATAAACAGTATAAACCTCCATTTAGTCCAGAAGTAAGTATTGGTTAGAATGTACATTCTTCTCACTCCACTAGCTTCAGGTGCCCACTCAGGCGAAAAAGCCTGTTAGGTCCATTCATCAGATTAGATTAGTTATCCAGCAAATTTTTTGATTGTCTAAGCTCCAAGATCTTTCCAATGGCCAGATTTTCTCTCGGCTTTGCCTATTTCTTCCAATATTACATTAGAGCTGATACCACAAAAGGTACTCAACTTAGGTAAATGTTCCTCTTCTATCCAGTAATCTCCCAGGTGCTGTGCTCTAGGATTCTGAAGTGCTGTGCAGCTGGAAAGTATGTGGATGGAAGTTTCTTCTTCCATTCCACAAAATCTGCATTCTCCTCCCTCCACTATTTTGAGCTTTTTCAGATGCCCATTCAGGCGACAATGTCCCGTTAGGATCCCTGTTAAAACTCTTAGCACAGTTTTACTTTGACTTATGCATTCATTTGATCTCTACAGGTTGTAGTCACCCTGAAGAGTCTTTGATTGTATAAGCCCTACTAAATCTTTCCAATGGTCAGATCTTCTCTTTTTCTCGACTTTACCTATTTCTTTCCATATTACATTGGGGCTGATTGCTCAAAAGGGTTCAGGCCCCTAGAAAGGTATTTCGGTCCCCCTCTTTGTTAGTTCATCTGCTATTTAATTTCCTTCTATTCCAGTGTGTCCTGGAATCCATAGTAAGGTGACTATACTGTTCTCGCCTAGTTCATTGAGTTTGTCTAGGCATTTCCACACCATTTTGGAACTGAATACACAAGAGCTCAGTACTTTAATGGCTGCTTCACTATCCGACATTATGATAATCCTTTGTCTTCTGTATCCTTTATCAATATTGAACTGGGCGCACTTTCTTATGGCGTGGATTTCCTCTTGAAAGATACTTGGGGTTTTTCCCAAGCTTTCAGAGGGTTTGGTTCCTGGCCCGAACATTCCTATCCCAGTTCCTTCTATTGCTTTTAAGCCGTCTGTGTACCATTGAATGGCATTCTTTCCAAGTCTGGTAATGGTATTTGGATCCCATTCCTTCTTGTTGCTTAATTCCGTAACGAATTTATTTGAAAAGTTATACTTTTTCATCATACCGTCTTGTGGCATGTCCCAGGTTGTCTGATTTCTAAGAAGTGATGAGGTGGTTTTTTTATGAGTCCCTCTCTATTTAGTCTGTATCTTGTTCTTTCTGCAACGCTTTCCACCACCATATGTAAAGGGGTGAGGTTGAGAATCACTTCCATGGCTGCCGTTGGGCGTGTTCTCATTGCTCCTGTAATGAATATACAGGCTAGTCTTTGAATTTTGGAGAGGCTTTCTCTCGTCGTCAATAGGCTAGTTCTACTACTCCACGCAATGGCTCCATAAGTGATGATTGGTCTCACTAAGGCAGTGTACATCCAGCTTAGGATTTTGGGTTACAACCCCAGTTTCTTCTTGCTCCCATATTTTAGATATAGTTGATCTATTTCTCTGTCACCATATCTACTTATTCAACTTTAGATATATCTACCGGTAGATAGCGCCACTGTATGCTCCTCCACAAAATGTTCGCCTATATAACTATAAATTACACTGTCTATATGCATTTTTTTCAATATTTTATAGATCCAAAAGTTCTTACAATTCGTTAAATCCATATACTCGAATTTGCCCAATCAACTGAATAAAATATTCGAACCGAAACCACCAATAAAAGTAAAAGATCTCAGTGAAGTTAACATAGAAGATCTACTTAAAGAAACTTATACAATGACAGTGATACAAACGGAAGCCAGAAATGAAGATGGAACTTTAATTGCGGTAAATATTTAAAAAAAATCCATTCTTTTTGTATAATTATAATTAAATATTGTTTATTTCAGTATTATTTAATACCGAAAGCCGTTTTATCCTTAAAAGTACTACAAGAACTACCAATCATAGTAGTTCTAATGTACCAATTGTATAAACAAAGCGTGCATCAAGACGTCAGTGATTTCATACCGTTAATTATGAACACCATCACTCTTCAACCAACTTTAAAGCAAAGACAAGCCGAGTCTTTCAACAAGGAAATATTCGTAGATTTCATGGGCGCCCAAATAAAAACCCTCTCCTTCCTGGCTTACATTATTAAAATTTATCAAGAAGTAGTGCAAAATCATTCAGCTATGATGGTACAAGGTATGCTCGGACTACTAACACTGTGCCCGATGGAAGTGGCTCATCTTAGAAGAGAACTACTCATTGCAGCTAGGCATATTTTAGCGACCGAACTTCGTAACAGTAAGTTCAATATTCAAGCTATAATTTTTTTTACCCTACATGAATAATTTTTAGAATTCGTTCCACACATGGAACGGTTGTTTGACGAGGACGTTTTATTAGGAAGAGGCTGGACAACTCACGAATCGTTACGTCCTCTTGCTTATTCCACTTTGGCGGATCTAGTTCATCACGTTCGGCAGCAACTACCTCTGGCCGATTTAAAGCGAGCTGTACATTTGTTTAGTAAAAACGTTCACGATGACAGTTTAGCCACTACGTACGTATATATTGTGAAATATTTGCGATTTTCTTTTATTTTTTATTAAAATAGCTCGATAATAAACTTGCATATACCAGACACTTTGGCTGTCGAGGCAGTACTTCGAAAAACGTCCGTGGAATGCGCGACATAGAACACTGGCAGCTGACACTATAAAATACTTTGGACAATTGACAGCTGACACCAGACACAAGTCAATAATAATTGCGTCGACAGTTGCTGGCGATTATTTTTCGCATATTTTATCTCTTGTAAATATCGTTCTGACTGCGCAATCGACTTTACGCTACTCCTTTGCTCATTGGCAGCGCTACTTTTCACGCAATGGCTGTGACATTCAGTTAACTTTTTTTTCCGTAATAAACTTGGAAAAACGTCCGTGGCATGTGTGACATGGAACACTGACAGCTGGCACTATAAAATACTTTGGACAATTGACAGTTGACACCAGATACAAGTCAATAATAGTTGCGTCGACAGTTGCTCGTGATTCTTTTTCGCATATTTTATCTCTTGTAAATATCGTTCTGGCTGCGTAATCGACTTTACGCCACTCCTTTGCTCATTGGCTGCGCTACTTTTTAATGCAACGTGACACTTAGTTAACTTTGTGTTTTATCCGTAATAAACTTGGAAAAACTTCCGTGGCATGTGTGACATGGAATACTGACAGCTGACACTATAAAATACTTTGGACAATTGACAGCTGACACCAGATACAAACCAATAATAGTTGCGTCGACAGTTGCTGGCGATTCCTGTTTACCTAATTCATCACTTGTAAATATCGTTCTGGCTGCGCAATCCACTTTACGCCACTCCTTTGCTCATTGGCTGCGCTTTTTTTACGCAATGGCTGTGACACTACGAGCGTCTAGCAGCAGAACACATGCATCAGCGAATAAAAACGCCTGTTGGATCCCATGATAATTATCGTAATCCTATTGGTTGAAATAAAATAACCCACCACGTCAAATTTAGTAGTTGAGGTGCGCATGCGTCCAAGCAGCCTTTAACCTTCTATTCGATGTGACTGAATGTGAGATGATTGGCGCAGTTGGTAGGGTACTGAGCCTACAACTCAGAGGTCGTAGGTTCGAAACCCGGTTTGGATTGGGTTTTTTGTTTAGTTTTTTATTTCTTATTTTCTGATATTTGTGTTTTATCAACAGTAAAAACACAAGAGCTTTTTTTTATCGGATAAATTTCTCTTTGCAACGAAACAGTTTTGCCAATCACTAACTTTATCTAATGTCAGTTTTTCGAGCAAATTTAGTGATTGGCAAAACTTTGAGTTAGAGAGAAATTTATCTGATAAAAGAAAAGCTCAAGTGTTTTTTGGCAAGATAAATTAACGACAGAAAATATGGATGAACAACAACAATAATTAACTTTATTAACCAAACTTGCGACTCATTGTCATTGTGTAAAAGTGACGTCCGCTTACTAGATATTGAGGAAGAGGAGTTTTTATCGATGTCAAAGTGACAATAACATTTCCAGGTATATGACATTTTAACATTGGAGTTAATTTATCCGTAATAAACGTGAAAACGTGGCATGTGTGACATAGAACACTGACAGCTGACACTATAAAATACTTTGGACAATTGACAGCTGACGTAAGAACTATTGGCTCCGTAGTCAATAATAGTTGCGTGCTAGCTACTGACTTAAAGTCACTCCTTTATGCAGCGTCTGCGCTTCTAAGTTACCGCCTCTTCTTTTCTGGTTTGTTAGGGCTTAATGCATTTGTGTGTTTTAGAATCCAAACCATGTCGTGTAAATTGCTATTAAATTTAGTTGATTGCATAAGAATAAGATCGGAAGCTGAAAATAGCCACGAAGGAAGGGAACTGTTGATGCGGATGCTGGAAGTGTTCGTACTTAAATTCAAAACGATAGCAAAAATCCAATTGCCAATATTAACCAGTAAATGGTAAGTGGAACGTTTTGATATATCGAACAAATTTTCGAATAAAAATTTTCAGCAATCAACGCAAAGAAGAAGCCCAACAACAAAACCAAACTCAAACGCAAGAAAAAACAGATCCGGAAGTCAAACCGAACCCCGCCGAACTTCTGGAATCTGTTTTGGCTAACGCTCAAGGCGCTCAACCTAAAGAAGAGAAATCCAAGTTCGGATTTCCTCAAAATAACAATTGCAACGTTGCCGATTACAGAAGTTTAGTAAAAACTTTGGTTTGTGGCGTTAAAACTATCACTTGGGGTTGTTCGGCATGTAAAACTAGTACGGGACAAACGGCCGTGCAGTCGAAACATTTTGCACCGCACGAAACTTTGGTTTTTGTCCGATTGGTTAAATGGGCGCTACAAGCGCTCGATATTTATACTTTGAACGTCGGACCACAACCGGTGGGGTTACCGCAAAGGATGAATCAACAAAATGTCAGGAGTAAAGAAGAAAAGGAGGTGCTTGAACATTTTAGTGGAGTCGTAAGTCAAATTATATATACAATGTCCGCCATAAAGTTGGAACCATATGGGAATTTTTTTT
>CAJUYG010000385.1:11841-24997 GCA_910591675.1 Galerucella calmariensis | reverse complement strand
AAAAAAAATTCCCATATGGTTCCAACTTTATGGCGGACATTGTATATATATATAATCAAAAACCCAATTAACATAGTATATGGTGTAGGGTATACTTTTACAATTATACTTATTTCTACTAGGTACATCGCATTATGCTTAAGACGTATATATCCATTTTTTCATCGATGCTCCGGTCCAGATAGAATTTTGTTCATGTACAAATTTAGCCCATTGTTTTTTATCTCTTGCCATTGTTTTTGCTTCTGTCCATGTTTTACCTTTTTCTTGCAGTATGCCTACCATAACACGATCCCATGTTTGTTTTGGTCTTCCCTTTTTCGTTCTTTTTTGTATTTTTGATTGCCATACTTTTTTAATTTATCTTGTATCGTTCATTCTTTGTAAATGTCCCCACCAGCTTAATTGTCTCTTTTCAATAAATTTAAGTGTTGATTCTATTTCAAGGTATTCTCTTATTTTTCTTTGTGACTCCTTTAACTCGCCTAAGATACCTCATCTCAACTGCTTGTATTCGACTCTTTTGTCTCTTTGTTAATACCCAGGATTCACATCCGAATGTTAATATTGGCCGGTAAATTGTTATAAATACATTCAACTTTGTTTTCTTGGAAATTTCTTTTTTATTTATAAAAGTCGAATTCATCGTGTGATAAAGTTTCGTCGTTTTTTGTACTCTATTGGTAATTTCGACTTCCTGCGTTCCATTTTCTTCTATTTCTACTCTCAAGTATTTATATCTTCTAACTTGCTCAATTTTTATTCCATCTAACTGTATATTTAAATGTTTTTGTTTCGGTCCTATAACCATAACTTTGGTTTTACTTTGGTTAACTGTCATTCCAAATTCTTCAGATACCGTGCTCCATATGCCATAATTATTACATCATCTGCAAAAGCTGCTGATATATCCACTCTTCCTAAATGTCTGCATCCAACGTGTAGTTTTGCCATTTTGGTTGACGATTTTTTAATTATTTCATCAATAAAAATTGTAAATAATAATGGACTTAGTCCCCTCCTTGCCTTAATCCTTCTTGTGTTGAATATGGTTCTGATGTCTTATTTTTGTATATTACACAATTTCTATTATTTTTGTAAATGTTTTTGATTATGTCTATTATGTTGTACTTTACTCCCCTTCCTTCTAGTACTATCCATAACTTCTCCCTTGGTACTTTGTCAAAAGCTTTTTCCATGTCTATGAATCCTTTATATACCTCTTTTTCTTGTTGTGACAACTTATCCATTATCTGTTTCACCGTAAATATGTGGTCTTGGATGCTTCGACCTCTTCTAAATCCACTTTGCGATTCTTCGAGAGTATTTTCTTCTTAGTGCTCTGGAGTAAACTACACATGCTCCAAATAATAAATTCTTGATGAAATAGTAATTCTTCTTCTAGTTTTCAATGATGAACTCTCAAACTTTCCACGAAATATTCTCCACAACTATCGAATACTTGGTAAAAAGAGTATACAAAAATCCCACTCTGCAAACGGTACCGAACACTCTTCTAGCTAACCCTACAACTAGTCCTATATTCGCGACGGTACTAGTTGAATATCTACTAGAAAGAATGGAGGAAATGGGTTCGAATTTGGAAAGAAGTAATCTGTATTTAAGACTCTTCAAACTAGTATTCGGTAGTGTATCTTTATTCCCACAAGAAAATGAAAATATGTTGAGGCCGCATCTTCATCAGATCGTCAACAGGTAAGCCGGAATGTCAACTGTCATTAAAAGTTGTATTGCGTCAACTGTCATTTCTATACACTTGTAGATCTATGGAATTAGCGATGAGCGCGATGGAACCTTACAATTACTTTCTTCTTCTGCGCGCTCTATTTCGATCTATAGGAGGAGGAAGTCACGATTTGTTGTACCAAGAGTTTCTACCGCTGTTGCCGAATCTACTAGAAGGTCTGAATCGGCTACAAAGTGGTTTACATAAACAACATATGAAAGATTTGTTTGTCGAGTTATGTTTGACCGTTCCAGTTCGTTTGAGTTCTTTATTACCCTATTTGCCCATGTTAATGGATCCTTTGGTGTCGGCTCTAAACGGGTCGCACGTACTTATCAGTCAGGTGAGTTAATTAGTTGGCATATTTAATGAATTTTTAACAGGGAAAAATCGGTATTGAAAAATTACTGCATCTATGCAACTGTAACATGATGTGAAAGTTGGCCACTTTAAACAAAATAGAAGATCGCATACACGGTTGGGCTCAGTCTAAGGTCAGTGTGGCCAACGAAAAGTGTTCTTTTCTGACAAGAATGACAGTTAGGGTCTGCCATTGTGTGTGTGATTTGGTTTACCTTTGCTGCGGATACTATGTCCATTCGCCAGCTTAACATTTTGCTCAAGGAAGTACATAATCCATTTTCGATTAGATTTTTGTAGCATTTCTAGTTAGTTGTATCTCTATTCTTCTAATTACTTTTTCCACTGACATCTTACATAACTAGTGACAGATAACGAAATGAAATGATTACTTGCCAAGAGTTTTTAGAATTATTGGTCACCGATATACTCAACATATCATTCAGCTAAAAAGTCATTTCAAATTTCAAGATATACGCTTCGGGGGTGCATTCATTATTTTAATAAGTAATATAGTTCGCAATGATAAAAAAAAAGCAAAAATCTCATATTTTGAATGGTAGACCTTAACTGTCATTCTTGTCAGAAAAAAAAAACACTTTTTGTTGGCCACACTGACCTTAGACTGAACTACTCTATTCAGGAGCGTTAAAATGGAGATCGAGTTATTTAACCCTCCACTATTAAAATGACAGATGTCGTATGAGAGGAGGACCCCCGCATATTGAGGTGCGCATGCGTCAATGCAGGCTTTAACCTTCTATTCGATGTGACTGAATGTGAGCTGATTGGCACAGTTCGTAGGGTAGTAAGCTTACAACTCAGAGGTCGGAGGTTCGAAACCCGGTTAGGACCTGGGTTTATTTGTTTTTTTTTTAGTTTTTTATTTCTTATTTTCTGATATTTTTATACATAGATACACTTTGATCAACCGGGTTTGGGCCTGGGTTTTTTTGTTTTTTTTAAATTTTTTATTTCTTATTTTCTGATATTTTCAAACATAGTTACACTTTGATCAACCGGGTTTGGGCCTGGGTTTTCTTTGTTTTTTTTTTCAATTTTTATTTCTTATTTTCTGATATTTTCAAACATAGTTACACTTTGGTCAACCGGGTTTGGGCCTGGTTTTTTTTGAGTTTTCCATTTTTCATTTTCTGATATTTTCATACATAGTTACACTTTGATCAACCGGGTTTGGGCCTGGGTGTTCTTGTTTTTTTTAGTTTTCTATTTCTTATTTTCTGATATTTTTATACATAGTTACACTTTGATCAACCGGGTTTGGGCCTGAGTTTTCTTGTTTTAGTTTTCTATTTCTTATTTTTTGATATTTTCATACATAGTTACACTTTGATCAACCGGGTCCCTGGGGCCTGGGTTTTTTTGTTTTTCTTTAGTTTTCTATTTCCTTTTTTCTGATATTTTCATACATAGTTACACTTTGATCAACCGGGTTTGGGCCTGGGTTTTTTTTTAGTTTTCTATTTCTTATTTTCTGATATTTTCATACATAGTTACACTTTGATCAACCGGGTTGGGGCCTGGGTTTTTTTGTTTTTCTTTAGTTTTCTATTTCTTTTTTTCTGATATTTTCATACATAGTTACACTTTGATCAACCGGGTTTGGGCCTGGTTTTTCATGATTTTTTTTTAGTTTTCTATTTCTTATTTTCTAATATTTTCATACATAGTTACACTTTGATCAACCGGGTTTGGGCCTGGGTTTTTTTGTTTTAGTTTTCTATCTCTTATTTTTTGATATTTTCATACATAGTTAAACTTTGGTCAACCGGGTTTGGGCATGGGTTTTTTTTCTTTTTTTTTTAGTTTTCTTTTTCTTATTTTCTGATATTTTTATTTATAATTACACTTTGATCTGTCAGTTTGCCGGGAAGCGATAAATCTAATAAATAATTCTCCCCACAGACCATTTTCCGTTCCCCGGTTAGGACACACATCTGTCATTTTAATAGTGGGGGGTTAAATAACTCGGTCTCCATTTAAACGCGCTTCTCTATTCCAACAGTTGATAAAGAAAAAATATGAGGTTAATTTTTTATTGCACACTCCATTACGCTGTTTTTTTAGGGTTTAAGAACGTTGGAGCTTTGTGTTGACAATCTACAACATGATTTCTTATACGAACACATACAACCCGTTAGAGCTGAGCTAATGCAAGCTCTTTGGAGAACTTTAAGAAACAACGACCAAGTTGCACAAGTGGCTTTTAAGTAAGACTTTAATATCTATCACCGAAAGTCTTTTAAAAACAATTTTTTTTTAGAGTTTTGGGTAAATTTGGCGGCGGTAACCGAAAGATGATGATAGAACCTCAAAAATTAGATTACGTATCAACGGAATTCGATCCTCCAGCTATTTTAGCTCGTTTCAACGACCAGTATCAAGAAATTGAGTTCCCTGTTTCAAAAGTACGTAATTTAATTACACTCTAAAAGATCTAATACTTTTTTTTTTAATTTAGGTGATAGAAACAGCTTTCAACGCTTTAAAACAGAGTAGCACGGATCCGTTTTACAGGAAACAAGCTTGGGAGGTTATTAATTGTTATCTAACAGCTTCTAGAAGTCTAGATGATGATGAAAATAATTTGATCAATTTATTTTTACATCCCAGCTTCCAAGATCCACATACTATACCGAACATCAAAGGTTCTACGTATAAATCCATCTTTAAAGAAGCTAGAGAAACACATCAGACGGCACTTACAGGTAAATGCATATTTTTATCACTTTATATCCGGTACCGGTTGATGGGTAAGTAGTCCAATCGGGTTAGCCCAAAAACTATCAAAACTTGGATGTGAAAGCAGTAGTAGGCGAGATTTTTGATGGAATCCCTTGAAAATATCATGGTTAATGATAATCAATTGCATAGGCTCTGTCTAAGTGGGTATACTGTTATTACAAATTAAACAATCCATGGATAACATTTCGATCTAACAGGAGAAAGTGTGATTTTACTTGTTTTTTGAAAGAATATATATATGTAGCGACTTTCATTTGTTTAGGTAGAAAGTTGTAAAATCTGTTGGACAGAAAAACATGGTTTCTTTGACCGATTCTTTTTCTAGAAAACTGAATTTCCAACATATCATTTAACTTTAACCTTGTATTATATATATATGACTAATATAATGTAATTTGGTACGGTTTTTAAATTTTCTAATAACCACTGTATAAAAAAATAGCTCACGAATATCCATAATTTTTAGTTACTTAATTTTGCGCGGAAAAGGCTCTCGTCGCTGTGATTCCGAGGGGAGGGCATGGCTGAGTATAGCGGCGAGAGCACAGATTATAATATGTGGCTAGAGGTTGAATCGTACCTGCATGTCGGTATTTTCTTTTTGGAACGAAGTTCCTTATCGCGCGTTGTGAAAGCTAGCCGGATAAAATTCTTACCAAAAGTTGTCACGACACTTTTTGATATAGGAAGCTATTGTAAGCTGTGCGGCGTCGCGTGTTTCTCTGTCTGCATCTTTCTCTCTTATAGAAAGCAAATAAATTGAAAAAATTTTCACCATAGTCCGGGCGCGAACCATCAACCTACGCTTCTATATCAAGGCATTCAACACATGCTGCCATGAGCTCTCATGTGTATTAGATGCGAAGAAAGGTATTACATGCTGCAATGTGCGATTATATACAGATAATAATAATAAATGCTTTTGTATTTTTAGCAAGTACGCACTATAATCTCTCTTTATTATTGTGCTAACCAAGTCATAAGCATTATAATCTCCACATTTTGTGTGTTTAGCAAGTGTACGCGTTATAATTTTAATAAATTCAAAAACAAATCATATTTTAATATTACAATTTCAGAACGTATGTATTTAGCAAGCCGTGCGTGTTCTAACCTATACGCTGTTGTGTTTACGAAGTCGAGAGAGTATATATATATATACAGTGCTCGATTTCTAAAAATTGAGGTACCGGAACTCTGTTAAGGGTGGACACACCGGGGGGTCTGGGGGGTATTCCATACCCCCCAGCAAAAGGGGGGTCCGGGAGCCTTCGGAAAATTTTCAAAATTTCAGTTTAAAATTACGCATTTTTAGGCTGTTTTTACTTCTCAATCAACAATAGTTAACTCACTGACAAAGAATTTTAACTGTTTTCAAATAATTTAGTTTTTTTTTACAGAGAGAGGTTCCGGAACGCCGTTCCGCCTGAAATCGAGCACTGTATATATATATATACACTCTGTTGTGGTGTTTACAAAGTCCCACGCATCTATGACGTGTATGAAAGAATAGACAGACAGAGTACATATATATATATATATATGTATAATTATAGTAGATATTTGCCGAATGATAATGTACAAGGACAGGAATATTGGGGAAGCGGCAAAATTGTAAAAAGAATACTCTTTACACTAATTTCCAAGCTTTCGGAATATCTTTATTTCCTTTTTCAAGGTTAGTATTTGAGATTGTATTACAAAAGTTGTTTTATATGGTAAATACATCTAACAAATCAAAATTATTGTTAGAGGTATTTACCATATAAAACAACTTTTGTAATAAAATCTCAAATACTAACCTTGAAAATGGAAATAAAGATATTCCGAAAGCTTGGAAATTAGTGTAAAGAGTATTCTTTTTACAATTTCGCCGCTTCCCCAATATTCCTGTCCTTGTATATATGTATATATATATATAAATGTTTCGGTGTGTGTATGTATATGTACAATTCCTTCACTGATTAATCGAAAGGAACTTCGTTCCATCCAGGTGTCCCTTGACACCTCTCAAGTTTTTTTTTGTTAGCTTGTTGATCGTTTGCCGAGAACCGTTGATCAACTTTGGGATTTAATAACTCGGGATTAAATGGTCTGAATTGAACGTTCAAAACGCCAAAAGTTGCGTTTTTCCATGTCCTTCAAGTAGGTTTTTTCAG
Source organism: Galerucella calmariensis (assembly GCA_910591675.1). Lineage (NCBI taxonomy): Eukaryota > Metazoa > Arthropoda > Insecta > Coleoptera > Chrysomelidae > Galerucella > Galerucella calmariensis. The sequence continues at coordinate 17,965 of CAJUYG010000385.1, read as the reverse complement.
ATTTCAATTAAAATAAAAAAACGCACAGATATCTTAATTGTTATTAAGGTAAAATTTTAACCATTTTTTTAAACTAACTTCTGAGTCAGTTAAACCGAACAAAATTGTTGATTAAATCATTGCATATGATAGCTGTAACCTTCTAGTATGTGTAAAAACATTATGATAAGTGTGGATTTATGCAGCAGCTTTTAACAATTATCAATTAACATTTAACAATTAACATTTATCAATTATAAGTTAAACTACTCATTTCACTATAACTCCATTAATGCAGACAATTAACAATTATCATTTATCATTTAACAATTACGAAGTTGGCCAACTTTTAACTTTCTTAAATTAAATGTACCGAATTTTCTTCTACTACGCAGATCTTTACTTTTTTCATAGAATAGCGGTTGACTTAGGGTTATGTTGTGTGTTTGTTTATTTTCAAGTTGTACTAATAAAAGAAAAAAGTCTTCAATTCCACTATACATCTTCAAAATTGTTCCAATGCACAAATAGACATGAAAATGTAGGGTTATTGTAACTAGAATCTCGGGCTTGTGCGCATGCTTACTATTTCCTACTAATTTATAATTGTTTCTGCATAAACGATGGCAGTTTTACTAATTGTTGAATGATAAATGTTAATTATTAAATGCTAATTGATAATTGTTAAATGTTGCTGCATAAATCCACATTTTCAGTTTAAACAGTTTTTTGTCGCATATGTCTTTATTCTAACAATGTCTATTTCTTTTACTCAATGTTTATTAACAATTAGATTACTCAGCGTTTATTGCATTCAGTTCGTGAATAAATAACGTATTATAATACAAATGATGATTCACACTGTTTCATAAATTGCATTAGTATTTTGCGTCTGAAAAACAGCTGTTTTTTCAATTTTTTTTTACTTATTCATCCGCTGTGGTTGCAGGGATGGGAATTTTTACATTTTGAACCACGGAATTTCATAGCAAATCTCACGCTCTATAACTTTGTTTCCATAAATGTGTACGATAAACTTAATACTTTTCGAGTAAAATTAGAAAACATGTCGAAAAACTGGTCCAATTTTAGTTGTTTTGGCTATAAACTTTTATTGTGCAATTAGCACCGATGGAGGCAACGGATTATCATTAACCATGATATTTTTAAGGGACTCCATCAAAAATCTCGCCTACTGCTCTTACATCCACCCTTAATGCCAACCCGACTGCACTAAAGGGTCTTAAACACATCTACAATACACTTTCATATTATTTAGGCATGTTTGTTGGTGCGGCTATAAAAGAACTTAGAGAAACTGTAATCCCAGCTTTGGTGTCCCTAGTACGACATTATACTATGGTAGCGGTTGCCCAACAATCGGGAGCTTTCGCTTACACCCCTGAGTGAGTAAATAATTGAAATATTTTACTGTGATGCAATGAAACTTTGTTATCTGATGTTTTAGACCTAATAAACAAGTAACATTGGATCCTCTTGTACTGGTCGATGCTTTAGCAATAATAATGGGTCACGAAGAGCGAGAATTGTGCAAACCCGGTCATTTAGGACTTGTTTTAATAGTCGACACCGCTTCCACTCTTTTGGGAAGCAAAGAAATGGTTTGTTACACACTAAATTGGTTTTATAATAATTTTCGCCCAACTTGGGACATTAAATTATATTCTAATAAATTTTCAGGCTTGTCGACTCCCTCTAATCGAATATCTCTCGGAAAAGATGTGCGCCTTGTGTTACGAACGCGCCTGGTACGCCAAACTCGGCGGTTGCATCGCCATCAAGTTTATGTTCGAACGTTGCGCATTAAAATGGATCTACGAACACATGTTTATGTTCCTCAAAGCCTTGTTATTCGTCATGATGGATCTAACTGGTGAAGTTTCCAGCGGAGCGCTGGATATGGCCAAAGATAACCTACAAAAAATGCTCATCGTTTGCGTCACTCCGCCGCCGGATGGTTCCGATCTAGCGACGAAGACTTTACAACAAGAAGCTTTGAATAAAGTGACACACGAATTAGTTAGACAAGTTACCAGTCCGCATACGATGGTTAGAAACCAGGTAAGGTTTAGTAACATTTAGTCCGGGTGTAATTGAGGTGTTGTCGATGAATACTTCCGTAGATTGTAAGTGTGGAAGGGCTTCTGAATAGGTGGTGTTGCTGGTCACTTGGAGGATCATCTCAAGAGGAATGAAACAACTACTTCTAGCATTTATTTTGTAGTCTGTGCAATTTGTTTATCACTTCAGCACTAGCATTTCCATAGCATGGTATAAGATATCTTATATGGAGTTCAATAAAGCTATTATATAGTAGATATCTAGCATTTTTGCTTAGCATATGGTTGCATCGTCGTATTGCCCCCAGCATTGGGGCTACTTTTTTATGATACTGTCTGTATGGGCATTCCATGTTAAATTTTCAGTAAGTTATGAAATCAAACAATTTTATTTTGTAAAATCTACATTGTAATTAAACATAAAGTGACGCGTTTCGCTAACACAGTAGCTTTAACAATAAAATTATAATCTATTTACAAGGAAATGAAAAGAATTTGTCTAAATATGGAATTAACTAAAGAATTTAACAAGTTTAACTGGAAACTCATTCACAACCATCCTAGAGGAATCTATATATATAAATAAAAACAAATATTCAGAAAATCTTCTTAACGACCAACTTGATATTAACAATTCTCCCTTATTAAACCTTTTTACCTAGAAAGATTCCTGTAGGATGGTTGTGAATGAGTTTCCAGGTAAACTTGTTAAATTCTTTAGTTAATTCCATATTTAGACAAATTCTTTTCATTTCCTTGTAAATAGATTATAATTTTATTGTTAAATATCCGTATAATTTAGTATTAAGGCACTGTATAAATAGAAAGTTTCTCATTATACCTCCAACGTTTGATAAAGCTACTGTGTTAGCGAAACGCGTCACTTTATGTTTAATTACAATGTAAATTTTACAAAATAAAATTGTTTGATTTCATAACTTACTATGGATCTACATCAAGTAAAAGCCTCATCTATTCAATTTTTAAATTTTCAGTTATTATAGGGCTAGGAATTTATATTGTTTAACTTGTTTGAGAACACAGTCATTTATTTTTATTTTAGGATTTATCTGTTTTTTCGAGCGGAACAGATAAACATAATTGTTGTTGTCTTGCACCACACTTGAACTTGACAATAATCTTCATTATTTATATTTATATAATAATGGAATGTTCGAACGTTTTTGTTGAAATAAGATCAAGGGGATTTAATTCTTATTTTAAATATTTATTATTATATTGGGCCAAAAGGCATTACACGGGGAAGTTAGATCGAAAGTTGTGAAATGGAAAAGATTTCCACCAGAGATTTTACTTTTTCAAACGAAAGTATATGTTGTATAGAATATTTTCTCAGATTTGTGAGAAGATTCCGCTTGAGGTTGCAAGCGTAGCTTGGAGCACGTGAAATGCAACTGTTTTTCGTCCATAACTTTTTTAGATTTGATTGTACAAAAAAATTGTGCACATTAAAACTGTAGGTAATTTTATACTCTATAAGATGACATGATGCAATATTTGGAAAAAAAATTCTTCAACCCGAATTTGAAAAAGTAAAAACTCTAGTGGAAATCTTTTCCATTGTATATCCTCACTTCCCCAGACTAATTACGTTAATTTGTATAATAATTGTTTTGGTTTATTTTAGTCGATGGCGTCGCTGCAATTATTGGCGGAAAAACAAAATAAATCCGTAACTGCTGTTATGGAACCTTTTAAAGATGTCTTAGCCGACATGGTGCCTCCTAAGAAGCATCTTCTTAAACATCAACCGGCTATAGCGCAAATGGCTCTTATGGACGGCAATACATTCTGCACTACCTTAAGTCCGCGATTGTTTACAATCAGTAAGTAAAAAATGAATTCAAAGTAATCTATGTTATGTATTTTGGGGTAACATTCACTAAGACCTAAAAAAGTGCTTATCTTTTAATATTCATAAATTGAAGAAATAATGTTAATAGAAAAAAACCAAGGAGACAGGCACATTAAAGAATTAACGTTTAATCATATTGTTGATAATAAAAAGTCCATTTTCTAATTATTATCACTACATACTTAGCACTTTAACTTTTTCATACTTAAACGTGGCAATATCGAATGATTTCGACTGCATTCCTTTCACGGCTTCAGATAAACTTGCCAAAGTATACATCCAGCTTATGATTTTCGGTTTACAAAAAAGAAATAGTTTTTTTTCCATAAATTTTTCAGATATGAACGTAGAAGAACACAGTTTATTCATCCAAGACCTTTTGTCTTTATGCAACACCGAAGATAACAAATTAAACACGTTTTCATGTTACAAATCCATCACGAACTTCATCCCGCTACGAACGAGCGCGTTAAGAGTCTTAGCAGCGTCTTATTATTTGGATAAAGTTCGAGAAGATATCTTTCAAGTTTTATACAAAGCTTTAGAAAAACCCAACGCCGAATTACAAGAAACCGCTTTCGAATGTATGAAACAATTCATAGCTGGATATCCCGTGGAGAACAAGCTCGTCCATCAAACCGTTAGACCTCTACTGATGACGCTGGGGGATGTTAAGAATCTCACTTTGAACGGCGTACAGATGCTTTCCTACTTAACGCAACTATTTCCCAACGTTTTTAACGAAAAACTATGCGAACAATTATTGGAGATATTGAAACAGTTGATGGAGAACTTGAAGGAAAGCTACAAGACTAACCAAGGTAACGGTTTGTCCAAGAAAGGAGACGAAGAACAAAAAATCGTTACTATTATCAGTATATTCCATCAAACACCCGCAGCTTCTTCTAAATTTATCACACAGCTTTGTACGTTGATTTTGGAGACCGAACAAGCCATGGGAATCGAAGCCAGTAGTCCGTTTAGGGAAGTTTTGATGAAATTCCTTCTAAGATATCCCGCGGAAACCTTATCGATGTTTTTAAGCGACCGATACATAAAAGACAAGCAATTCAGTCGGTACTTGGAATATCTCATCAAAAATAAAGACGGTAAACTTTTCAGAGATTTTATACAAACCAACACGACGAAACGTTTAAGAACGATGATGCTTTCGAACTACATCAACCTCACTTTGGACATACACGAAAGAAACGAGCTGCAATATCAAAGCGTCCGAATCGTCTCGCTTCTAATCAAATACGACGACCAATGGTTATCCACACAACAAGATCTTGTCGAAGCGATGAAGCAAATTTGGTGCGACGATTCGTATCAGGAAAGACACAAAAATATCGAGCAGTTGGAGTATACTCATTGGAAGGAACCGAAATTGGTGGTGAAGATTTTACTGCATTATTTCTGCCATCATCCTACCGATATCGATTTGTTGTTTCAACTTCTACGAGCGACAGTCGATCGATTTTTACCGGAGTTTCAGTTTCTACGCGACTTTTTGGAAAATACGGTGGCTCAAAATTACACCGTGGAATGGAAGCGATCCGCGTTCTTTAGATTCGTCGAATTGTTTCCGTCGAATGAAATGTCGCAGGTAAATATATTTGCCGAAATATATTTCCAGTTTAGTTGTATTTGTTTGTAATTTCAGGAGTTGAAAGCCAAAGTGTTGCAGTTAATTTTGATTCCTTGTTTCGCTGTGAGCTTCGAAAGGGGAGAAACCAACAAATTGGTCGGAGGACCACCGATGCCTTATCAAGATAGCAACGACAATGTTGTTTCGGTGTTTATAAATAAGGTACGTCGACATCTCTTTTTATTTCCTCGGTAGATTCCGTTTTACATGTTTTTTTTTTATTCTTTTTATTTTTTTTTTTTCTTCGTTTTTTTTTTTTTTTTCCTTTTTTTTTTTTTCTTTATTTTTCTTTTTTTTGTTTTTTTGTCTTTTTTTTATTTATTTTTTATTTTTTATCAATACTATGTGCGTAGGATAATATTTTATTGAAAAATTATCAAAATTTTCTATCTAGCATGGGCGTACGATAAAATTATTGTAAGGGTTAAATTTATTTGGAAAAATGTCAATATCATAAGTTCAAATTTTATTGAGGTATTAACAAAAAATTGCCATCTATCATGGAAGTACGATAAAATTTTTATAAAGGATCAATTT
>CAJUYG010000384.1:174110-206437 GCA_910591675.1 Galerucella calmariensis | reverse complement strand
TTTCATTCACGTATCAAACCCGTCCGTCCTCATTCCCGTTTTTAAACCCCCTATCGGTTGAAATATCGAGGTTTTCCAGGCGTCCTGCCAGGGCTCGTTGGTATTTCCATTTTCGGATCGAACCCTTCCGTACTTCCTTTTCCGATTCCTAGAGACCTTTTATTTAAATCCCCGTTCAATTTACATACCGGGTGCATCGCAAGTAATTGTATCCTTTACTAGCATCAACCTAGAATCCGTTTTTTTTTTCGTTCTCAATTATTAACCTGCTTATTAAAAAGACTCCTTGAAAAAAACTCAGCTAGCTTTTACCGCTTTGCTTTTTCATTATAAAGACATTGCTTATGCTTATAAACCTCTTTCGCTTATGTCCTGCCCGCTTCGTCTCTAAAAAAACGCATGGTGATTGTATAATTAGTAAATAGTTTGCTTATGTTGCTTTTTTTTTTGTTTTGTAAATACCAGGGTATTGTTGCCTGCTCCGCAGGGTAGTTTTGTTGTTTTCTGCTTATGTAACGATTTGGTCAACTACCGACCCTGTAAATATGTGTGAAGGTAATAGATTGTAATTTAACCAGACCTTTGTGTTTTACTGACCTACTGTAGATTAGAAAACTCCTATGGTAGAATAGTTAGAAGCACGAATTTAGCTTTTCTGTAGTGTGGACCAGGAGACTAACCTTTATTTTAGGACTAGCACGGATTTCTTCTGGAGATGAACCTGCCGAATCAGATATAACTAGACCCCTGGAACTGACCGTACCTCCATCTGAGGTTACCTGGAACTCTTGACGCTTGAAGTCAAGGGGCCGTGGAGTTAACCACGCTAAAAATCTGGCGCCCGAGAAAGTGTAAGGTTTCAGAGGTGTCAAAAGTGACGTACTAAGTTGGCAAGAGCCTAGGAAGGAGCGAAAGTTCGTCACAGGGTTGTTAGTGAAAATATTACTTGAAATCGATGTTTTGTTAATGTAACAACTCAAAATATACCAAGTTCATACTTAGGTTTAAATCAACAATAATGTATTAGCAGTAAATAATACTTAAATTTTCACATACTTGATCAGTCAATACCGCTCCAATTCAAAATAATGCGGTCTAAACGCAAAGCGACACGTGCACACCACTCGAGTTTCAGCCCTGACTAAAGATGATGCATTGTTGTACAGGGAGGAAAAACAGTCAACCATTATGAGTGACTTATAGCGCCATCTCTTAGTTGTTTCTTGGATTTTTTAAACGACGGTTTTATTGACGCGTAGGGAATTAAATTTAACGTTTGAGAAATGAGTTATCTCATATTTATCCTATTTTGAGTTGATACAGTCTTGTACCAGCAGTGCGATATGGGCAGAATTACCCCAAAACTGTAACCCATATGATAATTTTTATTGTACAAGACTTAAGTATGCTATTTTGAGTATCTGTAGATTTGCCGTTCTGTATAGTTGTCTAAATACAAAGCATAAAAGCAACTCAATTTTGATACTAGGTCGTCTATATGTTCTTCCCATGTTAATTTTTGATCAATAGTTAGCCCCAGGTATTTAAAATATTTTACTTGTTCAATTGAACTACTATTTTGCTTTATTAAAGGACATTGGTCTTGTCTTGAGTTTTTTGTTTGAAAAACCATAAATACTGTTTTACTTTGATTTACTAATAATCCACCAGGTTGAGAATTCCTGTACAGTAGTATTAGCAATATCAGCTGATTGCAGTAGGTCTTGTTTAGTCACTATCTGACTTGCATCATCTGCGTAAGTAATCATTTGTTGAGGTGTATTACAGAAGTATACAGAATCGCTGACAAACAATATAAATAGTAGTGGAGCCAAGGTCGATCCCTGTGGAACACCCATAGTTACCAATGCAGGGTTAGATTTAGCTTGATGAACATCGACTACTTGATGCCTATTGTAAAGGTATGATATGATCCAGTCACCTGCAACCCCCCTGATGCCCATTCGATCTAGTTTTCCTACAAGCAGATTGTGATCAACTGTATCAAACGCCCTGGTCAGGTCAAAGTAAATGGCAATTGGACATAATTTTTTATTAAGATTTTCAATTATATCATTACACATTTGATCAATGGCTGTTGATGTTGATTTCTGTTGTCTAAAACCGTGTTGACAACTTGGTAATAGGTCATATTTTTGTGTAAAATCATTTAGTCGAGTATAGTAGCAGTAATCAATAATTTTTGGAAGTTGAGACTGTAAGCTTATGTTTCTGTAGTTTTTTACATCAAGTTGAGGTCCTTTTTGTTTAAAAATAGGAATAGATTTTGAACCTTTTAATTTTTCGGGAAATTTCCCTGGACTGAAAGATTGATTAATTATGTAGCACAGAGGTACACATAGTAAATCACTTGCTACACTTAGTGGCTTTCCATTCATTTCATCAATTCCAGGTGTCGACTTTTTTGTTACCTTATTAATTGTGTTTTGTATTTCGTCCGGAGTTACTGGATAAAGAAAGAAAGTAGCCTGTTCTATTGGTGGTAGTTTAATATTTTTACTTCTAGAAGGTTTATCTGTAATATTTTCGTTATTGATTTTGAGCTTAAATGAGTTAGTTGTTGATTTTTTATTCCTGTGTTCATTGATTATTTTTCAGGATTCTTTGCCAATGTTATCAGCCTCGAGAAGACGTTTATTATTGTACTCGGTTTAAGCTGTAATCACAACTGTTTTGTAGATTTCTTTTAACGTATTATAGGTACTTATTTTTAATGATTTGATTGTTACTGCATTTAGCTATTTTACACATTTCACAGATGGTTTTATGTAGTTCTTTAATTTCTCTGTCTATACACGGTTTTTTCTTTTTGTTTTTTATTTTTATCTTTTTGAAAGGGAATGAATTATTGTAATGATATTGTAGTATTGTGATAAATGCATTAAATGACATATCAACATTTTCCCTATTGTATACTTCATTGCAATTTTCATTGTTTAATATGTTTCTGAAGGTTATCAGGTTATCCTCTGAGTAATCACGCCTATATATGTCTGCAGCATCAGACCTGACATTTCCTGTCTTGAACTCACACAACTGGAACCTATGATCAGATAGATGAGTATCTATAACCAGAGATTTGTGTGCTTGCACATTTGAGAAAACAGCGTCTATACTTCTGTTAAGACGAGTTGGTTTATCAATTTGGTTGTGCATATCAAATTCTGGAAGAATGTTTTTTAGTTTTCTACCTTGTTCATTATTAGTTAACATTTCCACATTTACATCTCCACAAATAATATAAAAATTATTTTTGTTATATAAGTCACACATAAGTTCAAAGATTTCATTTAAAAAAATATCTGTTACTGTTAGGGGTTCTGTATACCGTAATAATAAACAGCTTACTTTGTTCATTTACAAGTTGCAATTGTGCAGTTTTTTGGACTTATTTCGAGAACTGTTGAGCGTTTTGGGCTGTAATTACGTGAAATCGAGAGTATTTGGATGAAATGAGGTCAAAATGATAGTTTTCCTATCGTTTTAGGCTGCTTTCATCGTTATTTCGAGTTTTGGTCTGTATTTAACTGGAATAAAATAGGAAATGCTCCATTTGCAAGCTAGCCTTCGTTTTCAATCATATTCGAGTGAATTTGTGCATTATTCAGTCTTCTTATGTGCTTTTGAAGTGGATTTGATGGTTTTTTGACTTATTTCGAGAACCGTTGACCGTTTCGGGCTGTATTTACGTGAAATCGAGAGTTTTTGGATAGAATATGGTCGAATTATGTGTTTTCCTGTCGTTTTAGACTGTTTTCAGCGTTCTTTTGAGTTCTGATCTGTATTTGACTGAAATAGAATGAAAAATGGTCCATTTGCAAGCTAACTTTCGTTTTAAATAATATTCGAGTGAATTTGTGCATTATTCAGTCTTCTTGTGTGCTTTTTAAGTGGATTTAAGGGTTTTTCAACTTATTTTGAAAACGGTTGACCGTTACGGGCTGTTATTACGGGAAATCGAAAGTATTTGGATGGAATAAGATCGAATCATGTGTTTTCCTATCGTTTTAGACTGTTTTCAGCGTTTTTTGAGCTCTGCTCTGTATTTGACTGGAATAGAATAGAAAATGGTCCATTTGCAAGCTAACTTTCGTTTTAAATCATATTCGAGTGAATTTGTGCATTATTCAGTCTTCTTGTGTGCTTTTGAAGTGGATTTGATGGTTTTTTGACTTTTTTCGAGAATAGTTGACCGTTTCGGGCTGTAATTACGTGAAATCCAGAGTATTTGGATGAAATGAGGTCGAATTATGTGTTTTCCTATCAGCGTTCTTTCGAGTTTTGGTCTGTATTTAACTGAAACAGAATAGAAAATGGTCCATTTGTAAGCTAACTTCCGTATTAAATCATATTCGAGTGAATTTGTGCATTATTTAGTCTTCTTGTGTGCTTTTGAAGTGGATTTAATGTTTTTTGGACTTATTTCGAGAACCGTTGACCGTTTTGGGCTGTAATTACGTGAAATCGAGAGTATTTGGATGAAATGAGGTCGAAATATTAGTTTTTCTACACCCACATGTATATTATCCATTTCCTGCACAGTTTAGAGAATGGAAATGTAGGCCATATCGGTTAACTGAACGTATATGATTTCATATACATCCTAGAACGTATATGAAAACCACCAATCAGCATTCGCGTTTGTCAAAAAAAGTCTCTCCCAGAAGCACTGGATCCAGAATATTTATTTATAAAAATAAACTTGAATAAAATAAACCTTATAAATTAATAACAAATACTAAAAACAGAATAAAATGGGTATTTAAGGGACTACCGATAAAGGTCAGTTTTTATGAAGCTATGTAATACTTCTGAGATGTTCTTTTAATAAATCTCGGTAGCCGAGTGGTTAACATACCGGACTTTCATGAGGTAGACCCGAGTTCGATTCCGGGTGAAGAATTTTTTTTCAATTGTTCATTTTATTTTTAAATAATTACTCTGCTCAATATTGATAACTACAACAGGCAGACGCTTGAAATATTTACCAGAATATTCATTATTATAAATAAAGGTACGGCACTCTTTTTGCGGGAGTCCGACTGGCAACATCTATTTATAACAGCATCGCATATTTAAAAAAAGAAACCGTAACATTATACAAATTGTACATTTAAAAACTGTACGTTTATCACAAAAAATTAGTGAAGGCAAAAAATTGAATTGGTACGATTATGAAGAAAATTGTTGAAAATTTTTAATTTCAAGTTATATTTATTTTACAGTTTATTCAAATTTTTATTTTCTAGATTTTTTCTTGAATGGGTCGTAGAAAAAATATACTGTTCAACTCGTGTGGATTGTCCATATCGCATTCGAACGATTGAGCACTCCGCCTACGGCGTCGTGCTCAAACTTCGTCCTCGTGCGATATGGCCATCATATCCACACTAGTTGCACAAACTACTATATTTCCTATCGTTTACTGTTTTCATCGTTATTTCGAGTTTTGGTCTGTATTTGACTGGGATAGAATGAAAAATGGTCCATTTGCAAGCTAACTTCCGTTTTAAATCATATTCGAGTGAATTTGTGCATTATTTAGTCTTCTTGTGTGCTTTTTAAGTGGATTTGAGTGTTTTTTGACATATTTCGAGAACCGTTGACCGTTTCGAGCTGTAATTACGTTAAATCGAGAGTATTTGGATGAAATAAGAATTGTTAGTTTTCTTATCGTTTTAGACCGTTTTCAGCGTTGTTTCGAGTTTTGGTCTGTATTTGACTGAAGTAGAATAGAAAATGGTCCATTTGCATGCTAACTTCCGTTTTAAATCATGTTCGAGTGTGCATTATTTAGTCTCCTTGTGTGCTTTTTGAGTGTAATTGAGGATTATTGACTCATTTCAATCACCGTTTTGGGATGTATTTGTTTTATATCAATTTATTAATATTTAATAGGCAGGAAAGGAAATACAATTATTCTGCACTGAATATTTATTAGGTGTATCTGTTACATGTGTTTATATCAATCTCACTCTGTCAGTTACATGACAATTGACATGTTGTCTGGTTTTAGGACCATAGATATAACTTACACTTAACTCGACTCCGAACACCTCCCCCTCAAAGGTTAAGCCTTCGGGGAGCTCTTATAGAGCGTCCGTAACGAGACTGCTCTTTCGATATCCTATGTCTATCATCAACATTAATTGGTGTGGGTGAATGGACATTAACATTGATGGCGTGAGCGGGAGCAGTGGCTGTCTGGTGATTGTTGGGTCTGGAATTATCAACAAAGTTGTCAGGAAGCAGTTCAGGTTCTGCAAGCATTTTATTATCATTTCTACTAAAAGAATATTTAATTTGATGTGTATTTCTCCTTACAATTTTGTTGTTGCTTTCCTTCCTCACCCAATACGATCTGGGCTCATTAGCCTTTTCTAATATAACAGCTTTATCCCAGTATTTATCAATACTTGTTTTTATTACAACCCTATCCCCTTTTTTGTATTCTATAGGCTCTCTACGAACTACCTTGTCAAATTGTAATTTAATTCTGTCTTTATGTTCACATAAACGAGAGTAAACATGTGTTTGAATCTTAGGTTCCAGCAGTTTATGACTGACAGGTAATTGTGATCTAAGAAGTCTACTATGTAATATCTCTGATGGTGACGCATTTAAATTGATAATAGGAGAGTTATTATACTCCATAACGAGCTCTCTGAAATCACAATTATCTTCACAACTTTTTCTTAATATCTGTTTTCCAATGCCAACTGCCTTTTCAGCAAGACCGTTACTTTGGTGATGATGTGGAGAACAAGTGTTGATTGTAATGTCTTTACTTTTATAGTATTTCTTACACATAGTTGAGATAAAAGGTAAATTGTCTGCTACAATGAATTGAGGATAGCCAAAACGAATGAAAATGTCTTGGAAACAACTTATAACTGACATAGAGGTCTTATCTTTCAAAATATTCAACTCAATCCAATGGGAAAAATGATCTACAACAACTAAATATGGTTTACCACCAAATTCCAAAATGTCTGCTCCTATTTTGTTAAATCTTAGCTTTGGAACTGAATGTGGTAGCAGGGGTTCTTTGAAATTTGTTGGCATGTATTTCTCACAAGGTCTGCATGCTTTTATAAATGTTGTAATGTCATTGTGTAGGTCCGGCCAGTAAAATAGTTTACGAGCCTTATGAATAGTTTTGCTTATACCAACATGACCTTTATGTAATATTTTAATGATTGTGTATCGCAGATTTTTTGGAACAATAATTTTATCATCTACAAAAATAATACCAGCTTCTACATAAATTGAATCTCTAAGTGCATAAAAGGGCTTACATTTGGGGTCAACGTTGTTTATTTTGGGCCACCCTGAATAATAATACTCATGAAGTTTCGTTAAAGTATGATCTTTAGAGGTTTCAACCCTAAATTCATCTATTTTTTCTTTACTCATACTTGCGGTGAGATGCTTGGAAACACTATGAACCATTTCAAGCATTTCTGTATCCTGTTTTTCCATAATATTTAATTTAGCTCTAGAAAGCATATCTGCAAATTGCACATTTTTACCTGGTACATATCTCACATTTAAGGAATATTTTAGTAATTTTAGTCTTAATCTTTGAAGCCTAACTGAACCTATTTTGTGAATTGGTTTTTTCATTATAGCTACAATTGGTTTGTGATCTGATTGCACCTCAGTCTCTGCATGATAAATAAAATCATGAAATTTTTGTGTGCCAAAAAAAATTGCCAGCAGTTCTTTTTCAGTCTGGCTATAGTTCACCTCGTGATCATTCATACTCCTCGACGCACACCCAATAAGCTTCAATATATTACATTCATACTGTTGAAACATACAGCACCCTAACCCATTTTTGGAAGCGTCGCATTGTAATATTATTTTCCTCTTTGGGTCGAAGGGTGCTAAGCCAGGTGCTTCACTCACCATTTTTTTTAATTTATTGAATGTTTCCTCATGCTTGGGTAACCACAGCCATTCTACATCTTTCTTTAATAATTCACACAACGGATGCATATACTCAGCCATATTTTTAATATACCGCCTAACATAGTTAAATGACCCAATAACCCGTTGCAACTCAACTTTATCTGTTGGGCTTTTAAGCTTACAAAGTGATTCAATCCTAGCTGGATCGACCTGCATGCCCTTTTCTGAAAAAATTTGACCCATGAACCTTACCTCACTTTTGCAGTACTGGAATTTGTCTTTATTAAACCTAGCTCCTACTTTCCTGGCCCTTTCCATGACTTCTAGTATAGCTTTGTCATGTTCTTCTTTTGTTGCACCTGCTATGATCATGTCATCATGACAAATCTGAACGTTTTTTATATCCCCAAAATGTTTTCCAACTTCTTCGTGGAACAGGTCTTGTGAATTTGACAGGCCATATGGAAGTACAGTGAATCTGTATATACCAAAGGGTGTGGCAAAGCAGCACTTCCACGACGATTCCTCGTTTAGCTTTAGGTGGTGATATCCTTCAGCTAAATCAAAGACTGAAAAGAATTTCTTACCCATCAGGTTTGAGCATATTTCCTCAATGTTAGCTGTTAAATATGGCTTTCGCACAATCTGTGTATTGAGATCTGAGGGATCTAAACATAGTCTTATTTTGCCGTTTGCCTTTTCTACTATTACCATCCTGTTTATACTTGCCTTAGGGTCTATTTCACCAACCCTTGCTATGGCATTTCTTCCAACAAGCCTATCCAATTCACATTTTAATGAGTTCCTTATAGCAATTGGTACTTTGGTGGGAGGATAGCATACCGATTCAAAATTTTCAATAGTGGTTATGTTAAATGTACCTGGAAACATCCCAGGACCACTAAATAGATCAATGTTATTTTTTATACACAATTCTCTCTCATAATCACATTTAACCTCACATACATTACTTATTCTTTTTAATAGATTCAATTTCAAACATGTTTGACCACACAAAAGCATGTGGTTCGCCTCATTCACAATTACAAAGTCTTCATAGCTCTCAACATTTTTAAATTTGCAGTGAAGATTTACAATACCTACAGGTTTAGCTGCACTACCCTCAAACCCTCTTAAAATTATTGCAGATTTTCTTATTTTGAAATTCTTGTCTATCTTTTTGAACATATCTAAAGGTATAACATTTACATCGGCCCCTGTATCTAGTCTTACCTTGACTTTTTTATCCTCCAGCATAATTAATTCCTCCCATGCACCACGAGATTCAATTTTTCCATTGTCGTTAGGTTCAACTTGGTTTATAAATAACTCACCGTCACTATAGCTATCATCATCAATAGAGTCTTGTTCAATATTTCTAATGTTTTTGACTTTGCATGCCACAGCAAAATGGTTAAGCAGCCCGCATTTTCTACATTTTTTTCCATATGCTGGGCACTCACGTGGGCCATGCATTGATTGACATCTCTTGCACTTAAATTTATCACTTTGCCTAGTATGCTCTTGGTTAACATTATTTTTAAGGTTTTGCTTATGGTTACTCACTTCTGGTTTATGTCTACTTTTTTTTATAAAATTTACCTCTTCTCTGTCTTGTTCTTGAAACTTCATACTTTGGTTTTTACTTTGTTCACTTGTACGACAAAATTGAACAGCTTTGTCCAGTGTTAGCTGGTCAATCCTTAGAAGGGCTTCACGGGTTATGGGATCTCGAATTCCCATAACAATTTTGTCTCTCAGGGCTTTGTCCTCAGGTGTTTGATTTGCGTCAACAATATTGTAATTGCATGTTCTTATTAAATGTCTGCACTCTGTCAAAAAATGTTCAAAACTCTCACCCTCCTTCTGGATTCTTTTTATAAAGTTGTATCTCTCCAAACACTCATTGATTCTTGGGTTCACATACTTCTCAATCAGTTCAATTGTATATTGGTATTTATTGGCCTCGTCATCTGGGATAGTAAATGTGGTCATAATTCTTGCAGACTCGGTGCCTATCATATTTCTCAAAATTGATAATTTGACAGAATCATTAGATTCATTTGATCCTGTAGCAACCAAATAATCTTCGAAAGCAATTCGCCAGAATTTCCATTCTCCTGCAGCATTTTGACTCTGCAGGTCAAAATCGGGGGGCAATTTCACTGACCCGGTTCCAAAATTAGCCATGTTTCTGTTTCGTTAGGGGTTATGTAAACTTATTCCCCTAGTATCTTATTATATTATATACTTTTTAACCTATCACTGCCTGTAGAGGTTTGACTGCGCCATGTTTTATATCAATTTATTAATATTTAATAGGCAGGAAAGGAAATACAATTATTCTGCACTGAATATTTATTAGGTGTATCTGTTACATGTGTTTATATCAATCTCACTCTGTCAGTTACATGACAATTGACATGTTGTCTGGTTTTAGGACCATAGATATAACTTACACTTAACTCGACTCCGAACAGTATTAACGTGAAATCGAGAGTATTTGGATGAAACTAGGTCGTTTTATGTGTTTTCCTATCGTTTTAGACTGTTTTCAGCATTTTTTCGAGTTTTAGTATGTATTTGACTGAAATAGAATGAATAATGGTCCATTTGCAAGCTAACTTTCGTTTCAAAACATATTTGAGTGAATTTGTGCATTATTTAGTCTTCTGGTGTGCTTTTCAAGTGGATTTGAGGGTTTTTTGACTTATTTCGAGAACCGTTGACCGTTTCGGGCTGTAATTACGTGGAATCGAGAGTATTTGGATGAAATAAGGTCGAATTATGTGTTTTCCTATCGTTTCAGACTGTTTTCACCGTTATTTCGAGTATTGGTCTGTATTTTACTGAAAAAGAATAGAAAATGGTCCATTTGCAAGCTAACTTTCGTTTTAAAGCATATTCGAGTGAATCTGTGCATTATTTAGTCTTATTGTGTGCTTTTGAAGTGGATTTGATGGTTTTTAGACTTTTTTCGAGAACAGTTGACCGTTTCGGGCTGTAATTACGTGAAATCGAGAGTATTTGGATGAAATGAGATCGAATCAAGTGTTCTCCTACCGTTTTAGACTGTTTTCAGCATTTTTTGAGTTTTGGTCTGTATTCGACTGAAATAGAATGAAAGATGGTCCATATACTCAATTGCAGACCATTGACTCACATTTCTACTGATCCTAAAGACCCTGAATCCTTGACACCAAACTGTCCTTTGCCATCATTTTTTTAATTTTGTTCTGATTGATGATGTCAAAAAATAAGTTGTAAATAAATTAGAATAAAAAAAATAATCTTTGATTTCTGGACACGATTTGGCCTTTCGACCCGGGATTAATTCAAATATTTTAGGTAAGAAATCAACGCATAACAACGACTATCGTATGGTGATGACGCTGTCAGCTATGTACAGCTCAAACGTGATGGAAAAATGTGCATAGTAAAGGGAAAAATTTGCACAGAGCATAAAATACATGCAAAATTGTATGCTGTCACATTAATAGTGGATGAGGAAGAAGAGGTTATTATATCCATTCAATGTCACGGTTGTGTTGCTTCTAGCGGGGACTGCAAGCACTCCATAGCATTTCTCTTGTGGATCCACCGAAGGAGTGAAGAGCCATCCTGTACAGCTGTAGCATGCTACTGGAAAAAATCAAAACTGTCCTGCGTTGGAACTAGCCTGAAGAGCATGTCGGCGAAGGACTTTCAAAAGGGAAACCTAGCTTGCCATCAAATACTACAGTTCTCGAAAAGTTTTTTGGATATGGGAAAAAAACGCAAACTGAATAATTGTGAGTTATTAAAATATCAACCTGGCTATACTCTTAATACTCACAGTTTATCTATGCATCAACTTGTGCTCAAGTATAAGGAGAAGTCCTGTGAGACATACCTGAATAAAGTGAAGCTATCTAACAAAGCTATTGTTGAAGTAGAGGTAGAGACCAGGCAGCAGCACCAAAACAGTCTGGTTTGAGCTCCGTTATGGCAGAATAACAGCATCTCGAGCCTATGAATTCAGTCGGTGTAAAACGAAGGATGGTACTATTATGGCATTAATGATGGAAGGGAGTATACCAGCAATGAAACGTGGTAGAGTTTTAGAAGATGAAGTGAGAAAAACTGTCAGCCATATACTGGGAAAAAATAAAAAAATGTGGTCTCTTGCTCTCCAAACAGTACCCAATGATAGCTGGATCACCAGATGGAATTTGTGATGATTTCATTGTTGAGATCAAATGCCCCACAAGTGCAAAGACATTTAAGAACTATGTTAACAATGACAAACCTACTGCAAAGTTTAGATAGGGTCCAAAAATTATTTTATCATTATTTAATCTTGACAAAGGTAGCTGGCACGCTACCGAAACGTCGGAATAAAAAAATAAAACATTATTGTGGTTTCATTCTCGAAAAATAAGAGAAAAAATAATAAATAATGCCACAAGGAACTTACAGAAGATATCAGTGTATCGTTTGATGAAACATACATGTCTGATTTCCTTAATCTTAAAGTGGGCTTGTGGAAAGAAACTGTGTACCCAGTGTTACATAAAAGTGTATTGTAATTTCACAAGTCTTATTCTCAAATACAATGACCTTTATATATAAAATAAAACACAGATTACATCCAGAACATTTATTAAAAAATACACAATGTATATCGGATTTTCATGATTATCAAACAAGATCTAGATATGACTCCTATGTACCCACGGCTCCAAATTGTTATAGTCAGAATGATGTTTTTCACAATGGACTTGTACAATGATGTTAAGAAGGCAAAAAATGTAAAAATAGTTGTTAGAGAATGTACAGTTTTGTAAAAAAAAGTGTAGATAAAAAAGTGTTTGCAAAACATTTGAATTCACTATATTGTATCATGTGTAATATATATTGTCATATTTGTTAGCACATGCTATTATCAATAAATTATTATTATGTAAATAAAATGCACAAATGATAATTTTGTAGTTTTATTTGATTAGAGAGTCTTGTAAATTTATTAAAGCACATGCAATTACAATAATATCATCAAGTACCTTTACAAAATTTGTATTTAGACATGCATGGGGCTTCAACATATTAAATTCTCTTAACCGTCTAATTACTCTCTCAACATGTGTCAAACTAGCTATCTGCTTTGTTTCCTTGACTTCATGTTTTGATAATTTGGCTCTAGTGACAACGCTTGGGGGTAGTACAAGATGCACACCAGCAGTAAATAAATATTGTTGTACATGTTTGAACACTCTGTCTGCCATCACACACATTCCAGGCTGTAAACACTTAGTGAAGTCACATGATTCGACTAAACATTTATCGGTGATTCTACCTCCATAGCCTGGTGAAATATAATTTACCAAACCATTTGGTGTACAAGAAACCAGAAATTTTATGGTGTTACATTTTTTGTATTCCGACCATGATACTGCTTGATTAACACTTTTAGAAGGCTTTTGCACCTCAATTTCTAGAGAGTCTATTATGCAACTTGTGTTGTGAAATTTATGTCTGAATGCCATTGGCAATGTACGTTTGGTTAAATCTTTATCAAGAGTTACAAGAAATGGTTTCATAACACTAGCTAATACTGGTATATTTTTGAGAAATATTTTGCTTGCATACGTTGTACTGATAGAAAAACCATCGGCAAGCTCTCTAAATGTGCTATTTAATCTAATTTTTTTCAAACAAAGCAGTATATGGTTAGTGCGAATTCTTGTCTGTTCTTCAATTATGTCTAATAAATAAATACAACATTTAGGAAGACCTATATAAGAACGTGGGCTCTTCATGATTTTAATTTATGTCTATTTCAGAATTTTAAATGCCTCTTCTTTTTTTGTATCTTCACTTAATTCACTACAGTCTGAAGTGGATTTCATCTGAAGAGATTTTGTTGAAGGTGATGCTTCTTGTTGAGATACAGATGGTGAATATGAAGTATCACTGTCAGATTGTTCTACTAGTATTTTTGAAAATTTAAATAGGCTTGATGTCCCTGGTTTAGTAGAACCACAACTTTTTATTTTAAAAGGAGATGTTGATACTGAACAGCAATCAGGTTTCATAGGTGATGTTGACAGGTTTACTAATTTAAATTCTGTCTGGACAGCTTTACTTCTAAATTTGTGATGATGTGATGATGATTTGAGTTATATACTATGAGCCTATGGGGAAAAAAGTGTCGCGATCTGAAACAGCAGCAAACCCATTCAGAACGATAGTTCATCATGCCAACATCGGTTCCAGCACTATGGCGTTCATTTTCTCTTGTGCAGAAAAGCGCAGTGGAAAACTGAACATTTTATATTTCACCCCCTGAAACCGTGACATGAAACTGTACGTTGTTTGTTACATTTGATAATAGAATCATAGGAAATCGGTCCAGACTCTATGACGTTCAAAATCAATCGTTCGATAAATATAGGAAAATTGTTGAAAACTCTCATTTTTCACCCCCTAAAAATGTGATATAAAACTGTACGCCATTTGTTATATTTGATATTAGAACCATAGGAGATCGGTCGAGACTCTATGACGTTCAAAAATAATCGTGAGGAAAATCTAGGAAAATTCTTGAAAAAGTAGATAAATTTTTGGAAATATGTTTTTTCGCGCTTTCCACACTATTATATTTGTACATTTATTTTTTAGTATTATTTCATTCTAAAAGGAACCTACTGCGCTAGGTAGATGCCGCACAGTTTCAGATGACCTTTTTTGAATAGGAAAATTTTGGAAAATAAACAATTCCCCACGGCTTTTCACACAGCTTTTTTTGTACGGCACTACTGTCAAATATTTATTTATATGTTGTATAATCTACAGAAACGAATGCCGTACAGTTTCAAATCTCCTTTTTAGAGGGTAGAAAATGAGTTTTTAAAAATTTTCCTAGATTTTCCGAACGATTATTTTTGAACGCCATAGAGTCTCGACCGATATCCTATGGTTCTAATATAAAATATAACAAACGGCGTACAGTTTCATATCACAGTTTCAGGGGGTAAAAAATGAGAGTTTTCAACAATTTTCCTAGATTTTCCTCACGATTATTTTTGAACGGCATAGTGTCTCGACCGATCTCCTATGATTCTACTATAAAAAGTAACAAACGGCGTACAGTTTTATATCACGGTTTCAGGGGATGAAAAATAAAATGTTCAGTTTTCCACTGCGCTCTTCTGCACAAGAGAAAATGAACGCCATAGTGCTGGAACCGATGGTGGAACGATAAACTATCCGTCTGAATGGGTTTGCTGCTGTTTCAAATCGCGACACTTTTTTCCCCATGGGCTCATAGTCTATTATATATACTTGTACAGATTTATCACACATTTTTGGGTAGGTAGTAGGTCTATCGTCATATACTTGTATTGCTTTATCACATGATTTTGGGTAGGTAGTAGGTCCATTGTCATGTTCTAATGTTACTACAAAATAAAAATAAAGATATTATAAATATATAATATGCTACTGTTAAAGTACTAGTTGTTGTAGATATTACCTGTAAATATATGTGTTATCCGGCTAGAAGTACCGAATATTGAAATCTATAATAAATCTACAAAATTACTTATTTTTTGAATCTTTTATTCTTTGACAACTATTGACAAGTGTATCTAATTATTTACTACTTGATCACATAACAACAAAAATTAATTCACATGGTTAAAATGACAATATTGAAAAACAACCGCAACATTCTCTTCCCCGTAATTGAAGTGGATATAATTCAATTACAAATCTTCTTTTTTCTTAACATCTAGTATGCAAATTTTGTTAACAGGACGTCGAAATATTCCATTTAAAGTTTTAACATCAACAACTCGTATAATTCCATCTCTCCCAGGATAAAGTTCTTGAATCCTTCCTCTAGTCCAAGTATTTCTTGGACTATCTGGATCAGCAACTATAACGACATCGCCAATATTCACTGTTCTCTTAGAAGTTAGCCATTTTTCTCGTTTTACTAAACTAGGAAGATACTCTTTCAACCATCTTTTCCAAAAGAGGTCAGTTAGTCTCTGCGCTGCTTTCCATTTTTTCATTAAACACAAATCATTCGTATTGGTCTTTGCTGGAACATATGCCAAGTACTCAGGACCTATTAGGAAATGATTTGGAGCCAAAGCTTCTGCATCTTCATGGTCGAGTGATACGTACGTCAAAGGTCTACTGTTAATAATATTTTCAATCTCAATCAATAAAGTTCTAAGGACGTACTCAGGGGGATATTTTTCTTTTAAAATTTCATTGAGGCTCTTTTTAATAGACTGAATGAGTCTTTCCCAAACTCCAGCCATATTTGGTGATAAGGGTGGCAAAAAATGCCACTTGGTATTTTTCAAATTACATTTACGGATAATTTCATCTTGATTTAATTCTTCTAATTTTTCTTTCAGTTCTCTTTCAGCTCCTCGAAAATTCGACCCATTATCTGAATATAGATCAGAGGGAAATCCTCTTCGGCAGCCAAATTGTCGATAAATGTGGATAAAGGCATCAGTAGACAGGTCTTGGGCAATTTCGATATGAATTGCACGGGTAGTCAAACATGTAAAGATAACACCGTACCTTTTTTCGTGTGATCTCTTCACCGTTACCAAAATGGGTCCAAAATAATCTACTCCTGTTTTTAAGAAGGGTCGCAAAGTTGGCTCTATTCTATATGGAGGCAATTGTCCCATTAAAGGAGGCTCCGGTTTACTTCTTCTGTTTTTGCATTGTTGGCAATCTCTCCAAATCTGTTTTACAGTTGATCTCAATCCTAAAATCCAAAATGATTGCCTCAACTGATTTATTACTGTTTCCCTTCCATGATGGTTTACTCTTTTGTGTTCTTCAAATATTAACAATTTAGATATATGATGCATCACAAAAGATGTGTATCTCAGTATTCGTATCATCACCACAATCCATTGAAAAATATGGACGTGGTATCTTGAAATTCACTATATTTTTTAGATTTTCTAACCATTTCAACCATTTAATATTTGTTGTATTTGTAATTTCATCATCCCAACCTATTTGCATTCTCCAAATTTCTTGTAGTAAGATTTTTCCGTGAATTGTGAAGTTGATTAAAAATCACAATGGATCATAAATTGACATAATAACTTTTAAAACTTCTCTTTTAGTAGGACGTCGTTTTCCTGTTAGAATTTCCGAATCAACTTTGTGAAATTTTGTCTGAAAAGTGAAGATGTCTTCTGCTGGATTCCACCATAATCCTAAAATTCTTTCGGTATTAGTGTCACCTTCAAATCTCAAATTTTTATATTGATCAGATACTAATTCAGGATCTATACTTTTTAAAACTTTATCATTATTGCAAATCCAGTTGCATATAGTGAATCCTCCACACTTGTGAACACTGATCACTTCCTTGATCAGTTTCACAGCAATTTCTTCATTCTTAGCACCACCCAAATAATCATCCATATAGTGTTTTCTCATGATTGCTTGAGCAGCTTCTGGATACTCCTTTGAAAATTCAAGAGCATTTCTGTTCCTCACCTCCTGAGCAAGACATGGACTGCATTTTGCTCCAAAAAATACTACTTGTATTTCATATACATCGGGACTATTTTTTGTTCCATACCTCGCCAGAAGAATCTTTGGGCATGTCTATCTTCTTCACATATGTTTATCTGTAAGAACATTTCTTTGATGTCAGCAACGAATGCTATTTTATGGATTCTAAAATTTAAAAGAATAGTAAGCAAAGAATTGTATAAGTCCGGACCAATAAGGAGATAGTCATTTAGACATGAGCCATTTGATTTAGCCGCTGCATCGAATACAATCCTGAGCTTTGAAGGTTTATTGGGATTTACCACCCCAAAGTGAGGAAGATACCAAGTTTTTTGACACTCTTCTTCCGCTTCTCGTTTATTCAGTTTCTTTATATATCCTTTTTGTAAATATTCACTTATTTTGTCGCAATAAGCTTTTGCAAAATTATCGTTTCTGTCCATTTTACTTTCTGTATATTTCAATCTTTTAAGTGCATTATTCTTGCTATCTGGTAGAATGATATTGTCGTTTTTCCAAAGTAGTCCAACTTCATATTTATTTTCTTCAACTCTTCTAACAGTTTGCTCTAAGACTCCTTGAGCTCTCCGATCTTCTTTTGATAGCATGATTGATCTTTGATTTTGTATACCATGATTTTCTATTTTCCACTGCTCTTTAACAAGGTCATGTAAAAGATCAATTTCGTCCTTTTCGTAATCATAAACATGGCAAGTAAACTTTCTTTCGTCCAAATCTTTGTGTGATTGGTTTTTTACTATATTACCATGTAGAACCCAACCAAGAATAGTTTTACTCAATACTGGTCCGTTCCATGGACCACTTATAATTTTGTGGCTCATGAGAAGTGGCCAATTGTCTTGACCTATTAAAATTGTTGGATTCGCATTTTTTAAAGATAAAGAATTATAGTTCTCAATATAAGGGTAATTTTGGCAAACTTCTTGTATGTTGATATTTTGACTAGGTAGGGACAAACCCTTCATTGTTCTGACGTGACGCAATTGGAAAGTTTTGTTTGAATCTTGCATACCTTTTATATTAAGTGTCACAATCCGGGAATCATTCTGTATTTCTGTTTCACTATTAGTCCACGATATACAGAGTGCGTGTAAAGGTCCATCCAGTTCCAATTGTTCGGCGATTTTATAATCTATTAAACTTACTGTGGAAGCATCATCAAGTAAAGTATACGTATTTACTACTATTTTCTGATTGATCAGTTGAACCGGTATAATTTTGAGAACTCTAGTCTCTTTTTGAAATATATGATGATTCCTTTCACTCACATATTCCTGCGATGGTATGTTGCTTAGAATTCCACTATTATCATGTACTACATCATTAGTGTCATAACTTTGCAATACCTCTGTATGTAATAAAGGATTATGCATCTTTTGACAATTATCGACTTCACACTTCCTCTTCTTAGTGCATTTCTTGATTCCATGATTGAAAGTCAGGCAAGAAATGCAAAGATGATTCTTTTTTATGAAATTCCATCGTTCTCCAATATTTAGTTGAGCAAACGTATTACATCTACTCAGATGATGATTTTCCTTTTTACAGAATACGCATACTTTTTTCGTTGCTGTTGTTGTATAAGTATATTCAAATTTCCTACCTTGTTTGGATTCATTCTTCCCTGAAGTAGATGAGAATGAATTCTGTAATTGGCATACATCGTCAGCTAATTCTTCCAGCCAATCTTGAAACTTAACGAGTTTTGGTATATTTCCACTATTTGTTTTAATTTTTCTTGTCCATTCCAATCTCAGTCTATTGGGCAACTTCCCGACTAAATCCTGTAATAATAGTGGATTACGCAGATGGTCTTCTTGCTCAAGAGTTAGCATAGTGCCAACCAAATTCCTTACATTATCTGAAAACTCGACAATACTATTAATTTTGTCCTCTCTTAGGCAGGGAATGTTCTTTATTTTTTCTATGACACTATTTATGATATATTCTGGTCGTCCAAATCGTCTATCTAATAAATCTATAACTTTATTGACATTTTTAGGTAAAATCAACAGAGTCTGAACAATTTCACGAGCTTTACCTTTTAGACATTTTTGAAGTCTTGTTTGGTTCTCCTCATTAGAGTAACCACACATTTTAGTTGTATTGGAAAACTGACTCACAAAATTTGGCCATTCTAAAGGATTCCCATCGAATATAGGTAGATCTTTTGGTAAAGATTGTCGGATTAACATTCTCTCAAGATAATTATTATTGGCATGAACTCTATTATCTGAACTGACATTATTCGCATGACATGAACTCGATTTTCCTTCCAATTCTGACTTGTCAATATGAATCGATTCATCATTTGCTGCACCAAGTTGATATTGCTGATCGTTTACCCATTCTTGAATTCGAGACCTCTGACTACGCTCACTTGAAGGATATTCCTCTTCCGGATGATTTGAAATATGACTACTGACACTATTATTTTCTTCTATCTGTGCAATTTTCAGTGCCAATTCCAAATCTAGGAGCTCTTTTTCTCTTTTTTCCCTTTCTTCCTCGATAGCGTTTCTCTTCTTGGCTATTTCTAACTTTTCTTGCAGAATTTGGCGATGTACACTACTAGCTACTGATCTTACCTTGCCCTTAGATGTTATTTGTTGACTTTTTCTTTCAGTACCTTGATCATCTTCGTTTGTAGCCTTGTCTGGCATAATTTCTTTTCTAGTTATGGATTTCTGTTCTGAACCTTCATTCATCCAAACCTCTGTTGACTGTAACTGATTCTTTCTCAAACGTTCACTCCTTCTTATGGACATAACTATCCAAGAACTGTTCGTGACGCACCGAAGGACCAAATGTTGTAGATATTACCTGTAAATATATGTGTTATCCGGCTCGAAGGACCAAATGTTGTAGATATTACCTGTAAATATATGTGTTATCCGGCTAGAAGTACCGAATATTGAAATCTATAATAAATCTACAAAATTACTTATTTTTTGAATCTTTTATTCTTTGACAACTATTGACAAGTGTATCTAATTATTTACTACTTGATCACATAACAACAAAAATTAATTCACATGGTCAAAATGACAATATTGAAAAACAACCGCAACACTAGTACTTTATAGACTGGTTGGATAGTATACAAAATATATAATAAAAATATCCAATATTTTATAGGTATTCCATTAGCTATGTAAACATTTGTAGCATGACTATATTAGTATATTACACATAGATCCATGATAACAAAGTAATTTTTATTATGAAGCAAAATTAGCTCTTGTGTAATATCATTGATGGAGAAAAAGACAAAAAAATGTTACTCGAACTAAAAAAATTAATGTATTTGTTGATATGAGAAGTGAAAGAATAAATTGATATGTTCTACCTGGAGTTTCTGATGAAGTGCCTAGAGAATCTACATGTATTGTAGGTGTACATTTTTCTGCTAAATATTTTTCACTTTTTTCAATCAGCATCTTCCTTTGTTTTTTGGGAACACATGGTTGTTCTGTAGTATTAGAAGTCCATATTGTTTTTTCTGGTTGCCATTCAAATCTTGTGGGAACACACTCTGACCTCATGCGCACTTTTGAAATTGTACCCATTACATGATACTGAATATAATTTTCCATATCATTTGGTAACTAAAACCGGAATAAAGTGTTTAGATAGTCACTAATGTAGACAGTAAATAAATGAAATATAGCCGCA
This sequence comes from Galerucella calmariensis, assembly GCA_910591675.1. Lineage (NCBI taxonomy): Eukaryota > Metazoa > Arthropoda > Insecta > Coleoptera > Chrysomelidae > Galerucella > Galerucella calmariensis. The sequence continues at coordinate 185,263 of CAJUYG010000384.1, read as the reverse complement.
AACAAGTGATTGGCAATTTTATTGAAAAATATTGATATTTTATTAACCACTCAATTATTGGAACTTTAGTTCTTTGCGCCAGGTTATGTTTGAGCGACCAGGGGTCGCGACGCGAAAGATCTGACCGTTACGCTACGTTATGTTACATTGCTTCGTTATGTGCCTTGCTTTTGCGTGCTTGTGCCTCCTTAGTCTCTCTCTCGTTTACGAAGCAGCGATTCATAATAATAAATATGCTCCTGAACGGATTCAAACCCGGGCCGCCCGCATGCAATGCGAGCATTCTAACCACTGAACCACCGATGCTATATTGAAATTCTATGCAAAGCTGGTATTCGCAGTGGTAGTGATCTACTTGAATTTGTTCGGATAAATTTTTACTATTATTTCCATAAATTTTTTTGCGCGAATAAGGGGTCTAGCTACTTTTCGAAATACAGGGTGTTGAAATTTTGAAAACTTGAATGTTTTAATTCGATAACTTTGAAATGGATGGATAAATTGATTTGACATTTGGCAGGTAGTTTTTAAATGTAAAAGGGCATATTTTGAAAGAAATTGTAGTTTGTGCAACTAGTGTGGATATGATGGCCATATCGCACGAGAACGAAGATGGAGCATGACGCCGTAGGCGGAGTGCTCAATCGTTTAAGTGCGATATGGACAATCCACACGAGTCGAGCAGCATATTTTTTCTACGACCCACTTAGGAAAAAATCTAGAAAATAAAAATTTCTATAAACTGTAATATAACTTCTAATTAAAAATTTAACAATTCAATTTTATGTTTCCACTAATTTTGTGGTAAACGAATGTCCAATTTGTATAATGCTACGGTTTCCTTTTTTAAATATACGATGCTGTTATAAGTAGATGTTGCCAATCGGACTCCCTCATGGAGGGTACCGTACCATTATCTATAATAATGAATATTCTGCTAAATATTTCAAACGTCTACCTGTTGTCGTTATTAATATCAAGCAGAATGATTATTTAAAAATAAAATTAACAATAAAAAAAATTCCTCGCGGGGAATCAAACCCGGGTCTACCGCGTGAGAGTCTGGTGTGCTTACTACTCAACCACCAAAAAATATGCAAATTGTTTATCTATAACGTCAGATGTATTACATAACTTTTGCTTAAAAGGAACTAAAATTCCTACCGTGTGTCCCGCGACACGTTCTACCTTTTTATATACTGATTCAAGTGAATACTCATGTCAAAATGGTCTTCGCAGAAATATGTGACCGAATTTGATGATACAGTTGCTGAATCTCTTCTTGCAAGATTTAGCCACCTATCTCTAACCATTTTTTTAATTGGAACGTTAACAAATATCTTGTTCGGAGTTTTTATTGATTGATTACATTGTGGAATCGCACACCATCGATACACGTTGGGATTCATCCCTATGATAACTATTCGCACAAAATAATTCAAGATTCAAATTGAAATTATGTTTATGTATCATAATAAACTTTCAGCCTGCAAGCTGTCAAGTGTTTGAGGTCATAGAATAATACTTATATTTTGAAGTTTCACTTTGACGATGTTACCACAGATCATAGATAACCTATTGACACTGTTACGAATTGATGATGTCATAGACAGACGCCATTAGTATTCTAGCGTTTTGGCACATAATTTGAAATGTGTTTTTAAAAGTTGAAGTTTTCCTTTAAAACCATTTTTTGTTACAGCAATAACATTTATTGTAGATAAAGTATATACGTGGAAACATCGTGGAGCAGTTTTTCAAAATCGCTCATCATGCCTCTAATTTACCCAAATCGTCTTAGGTACAATTTAGAGAGTATGCCAATCCTATTTTGAAATTTGTATTCTGGATATAGCTCATGCTTACTTCTTATTTTATTCAATACAATACATTATATATTTAAGGAATGGGAGTAAATAACATGGGAAATGGTGCAAATATTCGATTCATGTGCCTGGGCGGTTGACAACCCAAACGAACGAATGAATGCGGTGTTTGTCAGAGAAGTCAATTTCAATTAGACCAAAAACATTTTTTTTTCAAATTAAAGGCTGATTTGAGAAAAGGTTCAAACAGTAAGTTTGAAAACGTCTTTAAAATGGAAGGATTTTGGAAAATTAGGTTGCGCTGATTAAAAAACAAATTAATGAAAATAATTGTATTTGCAGTTAGAACGAAATACCGGAAAATTAAAAAAATATACACCCGAACAAAATTTCCGACACCAAATAATAAATGCTGTATAAATGTGAATATTTACAATGTACATATTTTTAATACCTCTTCCTCAAAGCGAGCCAATGCAAAAAAATAACGGAATCATATTTAAAAAATGACAAGTTTTAAAACGTTAGATAAAAAATAAAAACTGCAATTTTTTTCCTAATTGTTTTCGATAGTTGCTACGTTTTTGCGTTATATCCGAGTATGAAATATGTATATCCAGTACAGTGTTTCACTATTTAATATTCAAACAAGAAAAAAGATGAGAAAAAACGATAAATCAACTGTTGAAGTTTGCTGAAGTTATAAACTGACCCAAAACGGGCAATGATTGTGTATTTCAAAGTGAGAGTGGTCAATTTACCCAAAAAATACCATTTTTAAAGAAATTTCACTCACATTTTTGTTCACATTTAATGTAAAGTACTTTTTCATCAAGTGAAACTTTAGGGTATATACAATATTTACTTTTCATATATTATTATGCTCACAATTAATTATCAATATAGGTTAGAGCAACCATTCCTTTGGAATGTGAAGATTTGTTTAATTGTTATGTGCTATTTATCAAACTCTTTAAAATCGAAAATATACATTTTACCATGGAATACTTTCATATCTCAGATATATCTTTTTTTATTCAACATTTCAAAGCTTATTAACTAGTCATGCTTCAATAATAGTAATGGCTTCGCCTTTTTCTTCTTCCAATTCTTTTCCAGTTATTCCCAGCATTTCTTTTGCGAAATCATCATTTTGGAGACCTGAAAGAAAAAAAAACGTTTTGGAAAAATTCGATACATTGAAACTTACCCAACTAACCTTGTACAATTTCCCATTTTCCATTTTCAATAGTAACCGGGAACGAAAAGACAACTCCTTTTGGTGTACAATAACTTCCATCACTGACTACTCCCATTGAGACAAATTGATTGCGAGGGGTACCCTGGTGCCAATCGCGCATATGGTCTGCTGCTGCTTTAGCTGCTGACATCGCTGAAGACATTTTTCTTGCAGCAATAACGGCAGCACCTGAAGTCAAAATTATTTCATGTGTACCGGGAGTCTCAATGAGCATGGCTTTCGGTTATATCTCGTAACCGTTAATAGTAGACACCGTTTCACATAAGAAGAAACCACGTGAAGTTTGCCGACAATGGTATTATTTATATATGTCGCCTATTAACGACCTTTTCATGCCATTAGCGTCTCAAACAATGTTTCATGGCGACAGTTATTTCATTATTAACATTTGAGGTTGTATGTTGTATGTCAACCTTCAAAATGTGAAAACGTTACGCTATTGATTTAAAGTCCAATGTCAATTTTACAAAATGTCGCGAATACGACTGCAGCTTCACGTGGTTCACATAGTGGCCTGGAAAATATTCACGTACCGTACCGCAAGACTTAATTGCATACTAAAAATAGAAATAGTAGTTTTACAAAATTTATCCGATAAAAGGGTATTTTAAATAATATTCAGATTTGACGAAATAAGTATTTTTAATTCCACAAGTTTAGTCTGATTTTTATTCATAACAAATAAAGATTGGGATAGTTTTATATATGAAAACGGGTACAGTATTAGAAAGAGACGTTAACGTCATCCTATTTGCAAAAATTCAGTCGGATTTTGAGGTTGTCCAATGTCAAGGTAAACTGAAACCTTCAGACTAGCGTCTAGCCGGTGACCTAGCATGGCTTCCGAACGAGTGCTTATACAAGATACACGGTGAAATGGAATGTAAGTGCAAATAATGTGATAGTGGCTTTAGTAAACTATCAAGTTTAAGAAAACATGTTAAGCCCAAACCCGGTTGATCAAAGTGTAGCTATTTATGAAATATCAGAAAATAAGAAATAGGAAACTTAAAAAAAAAAACAAGAAGACCCTGGCCCAAACCCGGTTTATAAAAGTGTAACTGTTTATGAAAATATCAGAAAATAAGAAGTAAAAAACATAAAAAAACCCAGGGCCTAACTGGGTTTCGAACCTACGACCTCTGAGTTGTAAGCTTAGTAGCCTACAAACTGTGCCAATCGGCTCACATTCAGTAACATCGAATCGTTGATTATAACTTCAACTCAACATAAACAAATAGACTACTAAATTTGGCAACGTTGGTGCCGACTCGTTCGTAAGCAATGCTAGGTCACCGGCTAGACACTAGTAACCATCAGTCTCTGAAGAAGATATCTTGGTTATTGGTATGCACCCAAGATGGTATAGAGTGTTCAGTGTCAATGGTTCCAGAATTATGAACTTATTATTTATAAATAATGCAAAAACATCAACAAATTTGGATTGGATGTAAAACATCTCTTATATCGTTTCCATTTGATTTGGCTACTTCGGAGGTGAAATAGTTATTTGTTAAACTAGACAAAGAATTACCAGATGTACTGCCGCGGCTAGCCAAGGACTCATTGTGAAACATATTTATAATCTTCTCCCAGATTGTTTGTACAGTGTGTTTCGAAAAATCAAAATAAAATGAATATTTTTTTGTAACTGATATAACTCACACTTTTCAATATAATTTCTAATCGTATGTTGTAGGTAATGATTAAAATGTTCTTTCTAATTATTATTGTAGATTAGTCGATTGTATACCTACCGAAAGATAATCAGCCTTATTAATAATAAACACGATAACAGCATACTAACTAATGGTTACTAAGAGTGTACTTACAGCATGCTGAGCAAATCATATTAATAATTGAATACCTAGAAACATCTAATAAACAATATGTTTTAACATGACAACAATGTAAATTACGTAAACGGCTATATAATTCACTCTTATTTCTCTTTGTAAAATTTCTTCGTGTCAGTTTGACTAATAGTCCAAAAGCCCAGCCAAAAAAGTAGGTTCTGAAAAAAATGTACGGGAACAGGTATTTTTTTCTTGAATATGTTCAGGGATGTCCCCTGAATGTAAATCCAAGTTAGCGTCATGAGGGGGGCTTCACTTCAGCCGCCATCTTGAGAACCGCGCATCGTACGACAAAAATTGTGGAGATCATTATTGTAGAATTGTAGATAATAATATTTGCCATCTTTTCTATTTTTTTTTGTATAACGCATGTTTTTAATTATAGCGTTCCAAACTTTTTTCAGTATGGTTTTTGCTGAATATTTGGTTAATGGTCAATGATAAATTAAAAATGGTGGTGACTGAATTGTAGAGCATGAAATTTCCCATAAATTTCATTCACCATGCGCTAGGGTCGTTCCCTCGCCTGTTTGTGATTTAGCGTTAAACGTACCGGTCAGAGGGCTGCAAGCATGCGCAGTAACTACATGTGGCCAGATATGGAGGAAATTGTATATATTCTTCGAATTGTGTATTAATTCTGTTCTTTCCAATATATTATGCTCTGCGTCTGGTTTTCTCTCGTTCCTTATTTGATTTATAAGCACATGTAAATATTTTTTTGAGAAAGGGGAAAAACCCAGGTCCAAAACGGGTTTCGAACCTGGGATCTCTTGGTTGTTAGCTCAGTATGTTACACGCTTCTTTTTCTTTCAGTTATTTCGACAACAATTCTAGACAGAGAAAATAAAGTGCAGACGAATATACACAGTATTTTACAAAATTTGCAACAATTGAAACGAGTTAGCAATTTTTCGAAAAACTCAGATTCACGCTAAATTAAAACAAAATGAAAAAATCAAATTAGGTACATACCAAACTTCATATTCTTCTATTAAAAAAGAAATCATTTTTAATATTACAATATATCATAATATAAAATAATACTGTACAATATAAAATAGCATAATACAAGCATAACGTTAATTAATAGTAATATTAAGAATAACATTAACAATTCTTACGATGTAGCGTGTTGCACTATTGTTTTTTGTTACATTGACAATCTTTTATAAATGATGATACCGTTTTAAGCAACAATAAAGATCGATGAATTATTAGTTGTATTCCACATTATTTATAATCTTAATTAATTCGGTACACAGCTATATTGACATTTTTTTGAACACTTCATGCCATTTTATGCGTTATGTGATGGTTTTCGTATACAACGAGCAATATTGCCACTGATAATGTACGAGGAGCAAGTTTTACCAAGCTGCAGTTCCTAAACTATAAATGCTACGGGAAAAATGTCCAATGGCATTTATAGAAAATTTCATGCTCTACAATTCAGTCACCACCATTTTTAATTTATCATTGTCCATTAACTGAATATTTAGCAAAAACCAGATTGAAAAAAGTTTGAAGCGCTATAATCAAAAACCTATGCGTTATATAAAAAAAGTTTCGAATAAAAAAGTTAGAAAATATTATTATTTACAATAATTATCACCACAATTTTTGTCGTAGCAAGCGCGGTTCACGAGATATTTAATAAAACGTGTTTTTCAAGATGGCGGCTGAAGTGAAGCCCCCTCCATGACGCCAACTTGGATTCACATTCAGGGCACACCCCTGAACACATTCAAGAAAAAAAATACCTGTTCCCGTACATTTTTTACAAAAAATACCCGGCTCTCAAAAAATGTTAGGTTAACTTAAACACGGTGTAAAACATACCCTAACTGATTACTAAGGATTTAGTATCATTCTAGTGTTAAAATAATGTTAAATGTATTTATTAATATGGTTTTCAATAATTCAGTTTTAAAGTCATCTTACAATAATCACAGTTCTATTATTAATCAAGCTGTATAAATTTAATGTTATCATATATGTAATGTATATCAATAATTATAATATTGTGCACAGTGAAGTTAGTCTATGTATGTTGGAAGTGGAAGTCATTGTGTGATTCTATGGGCCTTCTTAAATCACATTAGGTGTTCATTCCAGTAGTCTTTTACGAGCGATAAATATCACTAAAACTAACGTTTAATGTCGATTCGAGAAACAAATATTTTTTTTATATTTTCAAGTTTACAGGAATTCGATTTTTTTCTAGGTAACTCTGTCAAATAATGGCTAAACCAAAGAAAAGTGAAGTATTATTTCTATTGCGGAGCGAACCATGGTCTGTAAGTACTAAAATAATGCTTTAATTTTTTTTGCAACAATATACTGGAATTGATTTATTTAGAATTTCAGGTTTTTAGTATTCAAAATATTTCGAAATTTACCTCTCTTTTGTACAGTAGAAACAAAAACATTCCTGAGCCAATCGCCATCTTTAACAGCTTCAATAGCTGGTTGGGATTTTCCATCGACAATGACAGTAGCGTGCGAAGCATCTGGGAATTGTGTGGATGAGTGATTTCCCCATATAATCACATTGCTTACCTAGGAAAATAATATTCCGTTAACATAGTTATTTATGTATTAAGAGCGAAAAGTGAGGAGTTATTGTTCGAAAGCAAAGGTTAATTGCTAAGTACTTACAATAGTTATTGCTAATTTGAGCTTTGTTTTTGATATGGCCATTTTCTTTTAGATTGGATATCGCATATCTTTGGATCCTGATTGGTGGCAAAGTAATTGATCTCGAGATGTGCGATAGACAATCTTTAAGAATAATGGTAAATGGGAGGTGTTTGGTTTTTATGTTCATAGGAATGACAAACTCATGGATGTAAATATTGGGCATTGCGTGAGCCATGGCTTGGTCATTGATAAAGTTAAAAGTTATGCATTTAAAATATCTTCATAATAATAATTTAATTGACCCACGTAAATAATTTTCATAGTTCAATACAATTAATAAACCAGATTGTTGATAAAATATCAATGGTGCGCAGGTCAATAGAGGAAAGAAATATTATTTTTATACATATAAGAAACTCAAGAATTTTAATTACAAATTTTGTCTGCATGTTCGACTTCAATCAGATTCAGATTTGGTTTTCAAAATGTAACCTTCAACTACCACGTTTAGTGGAAGATGTGTTTGTGTTTTATATAATGATGTTTTACTTAATTTAAGTTTAAATCAATTATAATTTTTTCCTCTGAATATTTGAACTTGTTCATATTTTAGCCTTGATAAAGGATTCAAATAAATCCGAAAGCTTGGAAGTAGTAAAAAATGAGAGAAAAAATAATAAGTAATGCCACAAGGAACTTACTTATATAAATATACCACTTATGGAATAAAATTCTTCATGTCATTATTATAAAAAATGCCGAGACACGTCAACTTTTGAATTAAGTTGTGCGTTATGTAAACATAAATTTTTATGTAAACATAAATTTAAATGTACAGGGTGATTCACGCAAGTATGCCATAGTCGGTGTTGTTTTTTTTAATGAAACACCCTGTATATTTGCATATTTTTGAAATCCTCTTATTGAACCGATTCCAACAGAATAATAAATGTATGGTCAATTATGAATTAGGTGATTATCTTTATAGCTGAGTACACATGACTAGAAAGTCAAGGAAACATTTTTTTATATTCTGTATTTTTGTATTTTTACACAGAATACAAAAAAATGTTTTCTTGAAATTATGAATTATACGGGGTGAAATTTTAAAATTAATAATTTATTACACTTGAAATATTGGTACTTTTTTAAATTAGCTAAATATGTATTTATCAAAAATCTAAACTAACTAATTATTAGACGTATTTGTATATTAAACAAAACCTGCTACGCCCATGAATTTTATCATAAATACCCAAAAATTGCCTAAAAACGCCAACAATTAGACAAAATCGGTAAATAACGTGGATTGTTTTAAATCGGTAACTAATGTGGATTGTTTCAAATCGGTAAATAATGTGGATTGTTTTCTATTCTGTCAGTTGTTGATGTGTTGACAGTTTATACTGAAAAAGTAAAATCTTTGTCAAACACTCTTTCCTTGTCGACATAACAATGAAATATTTAACTGAGACTCACCGAATTGAGATTTTAATGATGATCGGGTATGGGGATAACTGCAGAAGTCAAGTTGAAGTGGCAAAATTATTGAATCACAGTTATCCCGAATTGCCTAATATTTCACAAAGTACTGTGTCTCAAATTCATGCACAATTCAGAGAACTTGGACATGTCAAACCATTGAAAAGAAAACCACACTTCGTTGAAGATGATGTGAAATTGGATATTTTGTTAAGTGTCGAAGATAATCCAACTTCAAGTACACGTCAAATTGTCCGTGAAAATAATGTTAGTCATACAACTGTTCTAAGATGTCTTCATCAAGAAAAACTTCATCCCTACAAATTAACTTTTGTGCAGGAGTTAACAGAAGACGATCCAGATCGTAGAATGGATTTCTGCGAAAGATTGATGAATAAGCTGATCAGAAATGAGATAGCTCTTGGTACCATTCTTTTTTCTGACGAATCAACATTCACATTGAATGGAGAGGTAAACCGACAGAACTGTAGATATTGGTCAGCAGGGAATCCTAATTTGATGCGTGAGACACATACTCAGTACCCTCAAAAGGTAAACGTTTGGGCCGGTATCATAGGCGACCATATTATTGGTCCTATATTTATAGATGGAAATTTGAAATATGCTTAGAAATGAAGTTATTCCTGCGTTGGCAAACTTATACCCCAACGCAAAAGATACTAGCTTACCGAATGGAAATGTTTGGTTCCAGCAAGACGGGGCAACACCCCATTATGCTTTAATGGTGAGAACTTATTTAGATGAAATCTTCCCCAATAAATGGATTAGACGAAGAGGTACCATTGAGTGGCCAGCTAGATCGCCAGACCTTACCCCGTTAGATTTTTTTCTGTGGGGGTTATCTCAAGAACAAAGTATATGCAACACAACCAACTAGCATTGTAGACCTCAAAGACAGGATAACTACAGAAATACGGAATATTTCACCTCAAACTTTAAACAAAGTTAAGGAGGAGTTCTATAGGAGACTGTGCTATTGCCAACAACTAGGTGGAGAACATTTTGAGCATTTATTTTAATGTATTAAAATCAAATACATCAGGTAGTTCATGTATTTGTTCAATAACTGTAAAAATAAAAATTTAACCCTGTATAATTCATAATTGACCATACATTATTTAGTTTGTTGGAATCGGTTCATTAAGATGAATTAAAAAATGTGATATGCAAATATACAGGGTGTTTCATTGAAAAAAAAAACCCGACTATGGCATACTTGCGTGAATTACCCTGTACATTCACATTTATGTTTACATGACCCACAACTCAATTCAAAAGTTGACGTGTCTCGGCATTTTTTATAATTTTTTAAAATAATGGCATAAAGAATTTTTTTCCAAGTGTATATATGAAACCAGAAATATTGGGGAAACGGCAAGTTTATAAAATTGAACTCTTCTTACTAATTTCACAAGCTTTCGGAATCTTTTATTTCCATCATCAAGTAACAGTAAATTGAGACTAATAATGGGGGATGTGACAATAATACCAAAGTGTACTCTTTTAAGAATTTATTTCTGAGCTTTCGAACCACTATGTGTTCATTATCAAGGAATAATATCTAAATGAGATTAAAGGTAAAAAAAGGTGTATAAATGGTAATAAATTAAACATTTGTATAAAATAAAACTCAAAAAACAATATAATATAAAAAATTATTTTTGGAAGATGTATACATGAAATTTATATCTCGTATAAAAGAAGATCTATTCTTAACCTAATTTCGGTAATTAGTCGAATTCCACGTGTTTGTGTGGATTCTTCACTTTGTTTTAAAATGAATTTTTATATTTTAACTTTTTAATTATTTTACAATGTGACTGTTATGTGACTGTAACTAGGGCTCTTAAAGCCATTTGGATTGTTTTTTTCTTGAAATAATTGCTTAATGCTTTTCCCGATTATAACATCAAGGATACATTCTCGATTAGCGTAAGTTATAAAACTGTGTAGCGAACTGTTTTGTAAATTATGTCTTTTCTCACTTTTGTAGTTCCCTGAAGATGTAAATAAATATTTACGAAAGCTTGGAAATCTAAAAAGAGTACTCTTTTCCTTCATTAT
>CAJUYG010000384.1:154936-173408 GCA_910591675.1 Galerucella calmariensis | reverse complement strand
AAAAATATAGCACTCTAATATATTATAAGGGTGTTTTACAAAGATATTGCCAATTATTAGCAAAAAAGACCTCCTCTTTAACACTCTGCAGAACAGTAAATTAAAATAAATCAACAGGTCTTTGTGTTCAAATGTCATACACACATCATTGGCTGTGCTCTGTATTAATTTTTTTTTCATCTGTGGCTTCTTTAATACAGGGTGAAACAAAACGCAAATCAAGCAATATCTCAAAACTTTTAAATGAATCACCCTATAAGTCTTTTTACAATTTGTTAGTACAATTAATAAACTTTCAAACGATGTAGTAAACTTAGGGCATTAGTTAATGGAAAATCGTAGATATTTTATGATAATGGTCAAAAACAAGTATTTTACATACACAAATTAAATGGTAATAAATTTGTACATGCAACATCTTGTGAATTTTAACATAAATTCTAATCGTAATTTTGGATGCATCTACAATATCTAATCAATGAAATAAAATGTTTGCTAATACCGTAGGTACCTGGAATTACCAAAAATTTCATATTTATTCATGTTTCACTTTCAAGAATTGTTATTATAGGCTTGTTTGAGAATGGGTGAAACATAATCAAGCCATATTTTTGATTATATCAAGTGGGCTACTATCAAAATAGTATCTACTAATAAATTTCAAAGACATATTGCTGTATTCTTCGTTTGTGTTTAGGAAGTTGATTCAAACACAATAGTTAACTTGTGGTTCCAACAAGATGGAGCATCTGTATATCAGGAATTTTACCGACAGGTGGATAGGACGTGGAGGACCAATTTCGTGGCCTCCTCGATCTCCAGATCTCACACCGATGGATTTCTTTTTATGGGGATACATCAAGCAACTTGTGTATCAAACGTAACGCATTTTCAACAATAACTCCAGATATGTTGGAAAGAGTAAGATCCTCGTTTTTGAAAAGAATTGTATGGAAGTAAATGATCGCCATTTTGAACACTTAGCATAAACTACTATACTATACTATAGAATGTCAATGTTCATTTATGTAAATGTGAGTGTTCTTATAATGTTGGTTTTCATAATTGTTAGTTTTTCAAAAATAGAAAAAGTTGGAGAATGAATTACAAGCTTGCATTTTACATAACTAAAATATACTGTTTGTGGTGACTTGAGTAATTATTTCGTAAAGACTACAAACTGCTTTTATATTTATTAGTACCTACTATAATGACATTAGCCTACTTACAGTAAACAAAAATATTTCTTCCAACATAATTCCTTCTTTCCTTCCTCTAATGGTAAGAGTAGAAGTCAAAGATATTTTAGATGCATCCAAAATTAGGGATTAGAATTTATGCCTTAGAAATGTTAAAATTCAAGATGTGGCATGTAAAAATTTAATACCATTTAATTTGTGTATGTAAAATACTTGTTTTTGACCATTATCATAAAATATCTACGATTTTCCATTAACTAATGCCCTAAGCTATTGAAAGTTTATTAATTGTACTAACAAATTGTAAAAAGACTTATAGGGTGATTCATTTAAAAATTTTGAGATATTACTTGATTTGCGTTTTGTTTCACCCTGTATTAAAAAAGCCACAGATGAAAAAAGTAATTAATACTGAGCACAGCCAATGATGTGTGTATGACATTTGAACACAAAGACCTGTTGATTTATTTTAATTTACTGTTTTGCAGAGTGTTAAAGAGGAGGTCTTTTTTGCTAATAATTGGCCATATCTTTGTAAAACACCCTTATAATATATTAGAGTGCTATATTTTTGTAACGCTCTCGGTGAGATCTTTTTGATTCTTAAACAAAATATAGTACGTTCCATTGAAAAAAATGTAAGTTTGTGCTGCTACGTAGTATTGGAACCCTGTAGAATCGAAAGTATTTTCAAAATGTGCTCTCAGTAACTCAATTGGGGACTTCGGTCCAAGTTGCCAACCCAAAAAAATTTCATATTTTTCTACCACTGGGGAAAGAAAATTTCCGGACAATTTTGTCATGTGAAGGTTCGTATTATTGATAAATATCCGTAAACGGAGCCTCGACTCTTCAAATCAGGTAATTTGATTCAAATATCGATATTTGTAATAGTCATGCCTGATTGGCTGAAAGTTGTGTTGGAGCACTTGATTTCACGTCAATAATGTCACCAGAATGTCACCAATACGCCATTCATCTTTGGTTGCGTTCAGAAAACACAACTGTTGCAAAACCGTTGAGTGAATGTTCTGTGAACGCACTTTGATCAGTGAGCTAAGCTTAAAATGTTTGGTGAGCGCACGCCATTTTCAGAGCGGTTTTAAATTGCGTCCAGTGAGCACAACACGCTGCACATAGTGATATTGTTATATAGATTATCTATGGTTTTATTATTAGTAAACAAAGATTATACTTCGTAACGGTTTTGTGGTATTGGTGAAATAAATAAATATCACAACATGAGTGCTGATTATATTTGAGCTGATTTATACGTATAATAACATACAGCATACATACATACATACACATTACATACAGCATAACATATACGAACAATGTTCACGAATGATTAAAAAAATGGTTTGTATTTATTCACTTGATATATAATATTATCTATGATGAACATATATCAAAGATTATCTGTGATCTTTCATACTGTAACGTTTATTCTAATTTATATTTACAATTAATTTATATTTACAGATTTATATTCAAATACAGTCCTTATTTAATAATTTATATATCACACTAAACACACACTAACTATAATTTATATGAGAGTCACTTAATAAACTTTATCGAGGCGCGATTGCTTTCTTTCAGTATCGACACTAACTGACTAACTAACTCCGCTGCGATGCTCGTCGCCTATTTATACTCGCACGACTTGTTCTAGAGACCTCTCGAACTCGAAGTTCTGGTGGATGCGCTGGGTTTTTCTAGATGTTACGTATTCCAGATCATTCTTGAAAATAAGGCGGAGGAGTCATAGTCGTATCATATGGGAATTTCACTGGGGGCACTAATTGAGCACAGCAGCTCGCGTAACATTGCCCCCTCCTTAAGAGACAGTTCCTCCTGGAACTAACTAGGAAACTGAAACGAGATGACTGTATCGGCAACTGGTTCCCTTGTTACATTTTCCAGTTGCATGGAAGTAACATGCGACCGTCTTCTCTGTTGGCTGTGTCTCCCGTGCTCGGCCGCAGACTAGTACCTGCACTTCGGTGTCTCGGAAGATTACTTCTACCATGTTACGGATTATTCGCCAATCTAAATGCCTAAATTCAATCTTGGGCATGGCTAGCCTATGCACGTCCAATTCAAGCACATGCTCCCTCAAGCTTCGTAATGCTTCCCAGACATCCTCGTACGTTGGTCTTTCGTCGAAGGTGTTTCTCGTCACTAGGTGGAAATTGTAGCGGGAGCCATCTTGCAGCTTCAGAGCTTTACCTGGTACTGGTAACTGGTCTTGCAAACGTCGGGCGCCACTCTTCTTTATGAACAGAGATGCCAGTCCGCGTGCATCGGTTACGCTGGCAGGGATGTTTATTACCAGGGAGTATTCCTCTGGAACGGTAAGCATGTCTTGTCGTCTCTCAGTGGTGAGGCCGAATCTTGCTTTTCCGGTACCACCATAAGCACCCATGAACTCTACAAAAGCAGGATCGGCTACTTCCTGAAGCTGGTTTACTTCCTCATCGTGGTCACCCTCGAATGGCGCTAATCGGTTACGGTGTACCACCTTTGGCTTTCCGTTTGGGATCTTGCTGATACGATGGATGACATCGTTGATTCGTTTCTTCACGGGGTACGGACCGTCCCAAGCTTTCTGCAACACTGGAGAAAAACCCTTTTGTCTTCTTGGGTTATGCAGCCAGACTTTGTCTCCTTCTTGGAAACCTCCTTCTGTAGCTTGCGTATCGTACCTTTTCTTCATCCTATCGCTAGCGATCTGGAGATTCGATCGAACCAGCTCGTGTACGTCGTCCATTCTTTTTCTCAGCTGGGTCACGTAATCTTCACCAGCTATGTCTTCCCCGGGTCGGCATCCAAATTCAAGGTCGCAGGGTAATCTCATTTCGCGTCCGAACAGAACTTTTGCTGGTGTTTGGCCGGTAGACTCATTGATGGCGGATCTGTAGGCCATCGCAAATAGCGAGAGATATTGGTCCCAATCTCGCTGATGGTTAGATACTACTTTAGACAGGTATTTGCCAAGAGTTCTGTTCATTCGCTCTACCATTCCGTCCGACTGTGGATGCAAAGCTGTAGTTCTCGTTTTCTTCATGCCGAGCTTTTCACAAACTTCCTGGAACAGCTGGCTTTCGAAGTTTCTGCCCTGGTCGCTGTGTATTTCCAGGGGCACTCCATATCGGCAAATGAACTCATTCAAAAGCACGTCGGCAACAGTTGCGGCTTCTTGGTTTGGAATGGCATACGCTTCTACCCATTTTGTGAAATAATCCATCACCACCAAAATGTACCTGCTGCCATTTGTTGTCGGTGGAAACGGTCCGGCAATGTCCAGGGCAATGCGTTCAAAAGGGCTTCCGACATTGTACTGCTTCATAGGAGCCTTTCTTCTTCCTTGTGGTCCATTGGTCGTAGCACAGGTAGTGCACTTCTTACACCAGTCCTTCACATCTTCGGAACGGTGCATCCAATAAAACCGTTCTCGCACTTTCTGGAGGGTCTTCTTCACACCTAGATGTCCTCCTGACGGACTGTCGTGTAATTTCCGCAGTACTGCTGCTACCCTTGTTCTTGGAATCACCAACTGTCTTCTACTTTCGGAACCTTCATCGTTCTCGATTACTCGCTGTAGCAAACCGTTTTCCAGAACCAGCGAGTCCCCCTGGGCCCAACACGATTTCATCGTTGGCGAGTACCTCGAAATCTCCTGCCAAGTAGGTCGACAGTTCTCCTTTTTCCAATGTCGGATTTTCTTCAAGTCGGGATCGTTCTCTTGTTCCTCTTCCAATTTTTCCGGTGTCCATTCGTCGCTGGTTACCGTGGTTCTTCGAATGGCAGCTTCCTTAGCTTCTGTTTTGGTGGAGTGAGAGCACTCTGCTGGGCATGGTCTTCTGTTTGTAGCAGTTCTCGGTCGCTTGCACGAACTGCGTACATGTCCCATTTCTCCACAATTCCAGCATCTCACAGCTTTCGATTTTCCATTTGAGATGCTTTTCATCATGTTGACAATCTGGTCAAGCTTGTTACCACTTGTTCGTCTGCTACAGCCCTCACCTTGCCGTATACTCCGGAAGCCTGTGTAGCTGCTTCGTACTCCAAGGCTGCAGAGAGTACGTCAACCAGTGTCTTATGCCGAGCCAAGCGTAGAGTTCTCTGCATTTCATGGTCACGAACTCCGTCGATGAATGTCTGTACCCCTAAACATTCCATGACATTCTCCGGTGCCGATGGATAGGCAAACCGCACCAACCTCGCAATGTCTGCTTCGAGTTCTTGCAGAGTTTCGTCGCGTTTTTGTTTGCGGTTTTTCAATTGCGACTGGTACAGATGCTCCAGGTGTTCCAGGCCATATCTCATGTTCAATCGCTTTTTAAGTTGCTCAAAATCTTCGGTCTCTTTCACTGGAATGGTCTGGAGGATATCCATGGCGTCTCCTCTAAGGGCAAGAGTTAAATTCAACGTTTTTTTTTCTCGCTCCAGTTGTTTGCCTTTGATGCCGCCTCGAATTGCTTGAGATAGTTCGGCCATGATGTTTTACCATCGAATGTTGGCAGTTTCACTCGGCTGTTAATATCGTTTTCCCTTTTTGGTTTCAACTCTACTTTCTCTGCCAGTTCGTCGTTGTTCGGGGCTTGCCTAGTTGTAATATCCGAGTTATTACTAGTCTTCTTTTCGATTTCTTTGATTTTTTGTTCCATTTCTTGCCCCATTCTTTTAATCTTTTCTTCCACGGCAGAAATTTCATTTCTTATATCCGTCGAAATTTTATTTTCCATGTCCGACATTTTATTTTCTATTTTCTCGATATTTGATTTTAGAGGGGAAATTTTATTTTCGACTTCAGCGGCAATGTCCTTTTTCATTGACAAAATATCGGCCGAAATATCGTTCTTCATATTAGAAATCTTCTCGTCCATGGAGGAAATGTTAGCAGAAATATCATTCTTCATGTTAGAAATCTTCTCGTCCATATTAGCAGAAATTGACGAGATTAGGGTGGAGGACTCGTCATTGAATAAGAATGTTTCTGGATCCAAGTTTTCACTTTCCAGTGCTATTTTTAGTCTTTAGTCTATTCACTCTTCTTCCCGGACGTTTCCAACTCGCGATTTTCTAGTTCTGCTTTTAGTTCCGTCACTTTCAGGTCACATAGTCTCTTAGTCATTTTTACGTAATTATTTATTTATATTATCCCACTTCTGACACCAATGTAACGTTTATTCTAATTTATATTTACAATTAATTTATATTTACAGATTTATATTCAAATACAGTCCTTATTTGAAAATTTATATATCACACTAAACACACACTAACTATAATTTATATGAGAGTCACTTAATAAACACTTTATCGAGGCGCGATTGCTTTCTTTCAGTATCGACACTAACTGACTATCTAACTCCGCTGCGATGCTCGTCGCCTATTTATACTCGCACGACTTGTTCTAGAGACCTCTCGAACTCGAAGTTTTGGTGGATGCGCTGGGTTTTTCTAGATGTTACGTATTCCAGATCATTCTTGAAAATAAGGCGGAGGAGCCATAGTCGTATCATATGGGAATTTCACTGGGGGCACTAATTGAGCACATTAATGCAGCAGCTCGCGTAACAATACTTTCCAGAAAATGATCGTTCAGAAAACATCCGTCAACTAGTCGTTGCTCAGTAATCGCTCACTCAACAGTTGAGTTATAAGTTATGTTTTTTGAACGCAACCATTATTGACGTGAAATCAGGTACTCCAACACAACTTTCACCCAATCAGACATGACTTTTACAAATATCGATTTTTGCATCAAATTACCCGTTTACGGATACGAACCTTTACATGACAAAATCGTCCGGAAATTTTCTTTCTCCAGTGGTAGAAAAATGTGAGATTTTTTGGGTTGGCAACTTGGACCGAAGTCCCCCATTCAACTTAACACAAACAGTATCAAAACACTCTTAACGTCGAATGTTTTTGTCGGCGTCATTTTAACAGCAAAAATGTTACTATTCATCGATGTAAGTTACATCAAAAACGAACAAAATGGCATTTTCGTAACATCTCTCGACCTTGGAAATGTACAGAGCTGTTACCGCTACCATTTTTGTACAGAATAAGCCCATTAAAATACTTACATTTGCCACAGGAACACCAACTTTTGCAGCGATTTGTGATTGAGCTCTGTTCTGATCTAACCTCGTCATAGCGGTGAAGTTTTCTTTTGGAATGGAAGGCGCGTATCTTGAGCAAATCAAGGCGTTAGTATTAGCTGGATTGCCGACAACCAATACTTTTACATCTTTTTTGGCATATTTATCCAAAGCTTCACCCTGGACTTTGAAGATTTTTACATTGGCAGAAAGTAAGTCTTTACGTTCCATACCTGGAAAAAATTATCAAGTTAGTATATACTAAGACATAAAACGTACTTTGAATTGATACTGGAAATGTTTCTACATTTTTATTTTGAGTCTACAAAAGCCATTTCCATAAAATATACAAATATGAGCTGCGTCCATAAAGCAATGCATAAACTAATATTAGATAAATAAATAATATGAAAAAATCCTGGAACAGGTCGATTTCTTGATTTCAATTTACCATTTTTGAAAACAAAAATACTTATATTGTTATGTAGGACCTGTACAGGCAAATATGTACCTATGTAACGGCCCATACAGAAAAATATCTGAAATTATCTATGGTAAAAGCCAAAGAAAGTTGTGTTTACGTCAACAAGATCGTAATTATATTGCATGTGTAGCTACATTTCTATCGATAAGTGTATATACTAAGTTTGTTACACAACCGCTTCTAACAGAAACCAATCAATAAAAAAGTTTTGTAACTAAATAATGTATATGAAATGTAGCTTTTTGGGTTTAGACGTCCGTCAATGTAAAAGTGTGTGTTAAAATTTCCATAAAAAAGCTAAAAATTAATTAAATAGTCACCGGGTTTCGAGAAAAATATAACTTATCTCTTGCTTCCCGTATTCCATCCTTAATACTACCAAACGATGGTAATTCAGATAATATGAAAAACTTATTACTAATTAAAGTTCAACTATCATGAGTTATTTAGCAGTGAAGAAAGAAAACTGAATAGATTCCTCCAACACAATATGAACGACCTGTCGGTGACGTCATTTTTGAATGATTAATGGTCGCGTTCATCACAACGTAGCGCTACCGAAGCGATCATCAATTTCCTGTTGAAGGCGTGTTCTGTTAACTGATTAGATTGAGAGCTGTGGTATCAGTCATCATTATTTCGATAAGAAATAAAATACGCTACACGTTACCGATTGATGATGCATTAACTTTCATGTATGTCATAATGTTAAAAACATAATATAAAAAGTTTTCTTTGAGAGATATTTTGGTTTGTATTTCAGTGAAAATTCCGCACATGTGATTTTTAACCAATCAGAACGTGTATTTCTTACAGATCTCCATAGCAACGGATGAATTTTAGTGGAAATTTTTTCCTGGTGGGTACCCAACAGCGAATTATACTGGAAATTTTTTTGACGTTTATAATGACAGAATATTTTTTTTTGACAATCTAATTTTTATTAGTTTACATGATAATTTTGATTCATTCCAACTACAAGCTTAGATGTTTTCTAAATTTTTTGGACCATTATGATTAATGTTTATATTGAAAACGCAATAATTATATACTATGGCAGGTTGATTGGAAGTTGCTTGTACTGGATTTAGAGATTCTTGAATTGTCTTTGCATTTGGTGTGGAATTTTCTCACCGAATACCACACGAGGTCAAATTGAATAATATAAATAATTTGACCTCTGGTATTACTAGTGATAATTTTTTACTAAATATTATCAAATTACTTAATTTTAAGCCATATGTCAAATTTCATCCAATCACCTCAGGATTACAGCGATAATACCCTACATGTGGTGTTTTCAGTTTGATGTTTATTTTTTATTAAAAATTAATTAAACATCAAACTGACCACTGGAATAAAAATGTCGCTAAGATTTGGTATTGCATCTAATGATTCAATTAATTTACCAATTGTACTTTTCACGACTGTAGTTTTAAATAAAAGTGAATAATATTAGTTAGATTGAAACTAATAAATTATTAAACGTCAGATTGACAATAAATTTTTTGATACCTAAAAAGTAAACAATTATCTTATCGAATACTCCTCGGATCTTGATAAATACTCAATATTATCATCGCTACCCGATCAACTTTGTTGGGATGAACGCGACCAATAAAATTTAATTGTGACATAAATTTATACCTAATCAAAATTGTTTTTCCTTTGTCTTTGTGTGGTTTCATTAGTTTATTAGTTTGAACAAGAAATGAATAATAATGATCTTTTGTTGCCCTTAAATGCTGTGCAAGAGGAAATATGTGAATATAATATCATTAAAACATCAGTGTGAGAACATTAAGTAATATTTGTCAAACATAGAAAAAAAAGGTGAACGCTCGAGTCACCTGTTATTTTCTGTCAATTTCCATATTTTATGAACAATCTGACAACGCTGCAAATCATTCATTCTTTATCGATTTTAATATTAGTTTACTAGTTCCTACTGGGGTGAGTTCGAAAACGTCACACTGGTTGAAATTTTGCACTTGATTGGTGGGGGAAAAGGGTGATCGTAGTGCGACGTTCCATCGAGTGAAGATATGGCTAGCGAAGGTTTTGTAAAAGCACAAACTGATAATTTGCCCAAAGTAGACTCATTTATGCTACTTGAATTTACGAAGTCAAACAGCTGCTGCAAAGGAAATAAGAGGAGTTAAAGCATTATCGTAAGTAGGATTTAAACTATGTTTTATTTATATAATATATACCAACCATATTTCGATGTGTGGTCGTAAGAAAATGATGTTTTTATGGTTGATTCCTAGACATATAGGTACATAACCTCAACGTACAAACAAAAGTAATGCCCTTCTCTTAAGTGTATTTTTGCTTGCGCCACCAGGTAAAGTAACAAATATTTTGTCTGGAGTTTTAATAGACGTTGATTTAAACACTGGAACACTTGGAATACAAGTTTTTTTTTCCGGCTTTATCCATTTTTAAAGCTTTCAGAAACAAATTAGATCACAAGAACTCAGAGCGTGATACACGAATAAGAATAAACAAATGACGTCTCACCATGGGGCAGCCATCTTTATGACGTAAAGCGCGTTTTGGCGGACTTTCAAATTTCATGATTTTTCCCACCAATAGCAAAATTTATCGAACGGACGGATTTACTTTTTTAAATATTATTGTTCAACTTTTAAGTTTTTATATTTTAAATGTAGAGTAGATAATATGGATAAAAAACTTGTCGCATTGATTGCGCTTACATTGGGAAAACAGTTGCTTGAAGGGATAGGTACATTCCGACTCAGAAAGCGAGTCGGATAATGAAATGGAAATCTCTTCAATATCCCAAATTGAGTCAAAGTTGCAACCGCGGAAAAAAACACATCCAAGGTGTAAAGATTACTTTGAAGGAGTTATTCCCAGCTATAAATACTTTTAAGGAGTTTCAGTTGAATTTTAGAATATTTATAACTAGCCTAGGTCTAACATTAATGAATCTGGCGCCAAGAGTTTTAAACAGAAAAATTTTAAAAACCCTTTAGGCACGCCAATCTACCACAAATAAGCTTAATAATATTTTAAATTTGAATAGAAGGTAATTCATTCATTTTTAAATTGAAAAATTCAATAAACATTCATAGTCATACACATGGAGACTATATTTATATAGTCTCCATGGTCACACGTACAACAACTATCTAAATTCTAACCACAAAATATTAAAATATTCAAACCAAACTGACAGGTGCGATTTCTAACAGAGTCGGGAGTGGTGTAATTTGAGCGTCGCTCTAAGGAGTTCTCGGACTGTGGTAGAGTACACAACAAGAAGACGCTCAAGAGTTCTCGGACACAAAAATAAGTGAATTTCATACTAGTGCGATGTTCTCGAACTTAGCCCTGGTGTTCATTTTTTTAAGACACAAATGTCTCATTTTTTTTTTGTATTGAATATAAATAAATCTATTTGAGTGTATAAATAAATTTTGCGAAAAAACCAAATAAAGCATTGGTTCAAAATGAAAATATTCAATTAAAAAACTAAAAAGTTATTGACTTAAAGGTGGGATTTCGTGTCCTCCTGCTCATGGAAGAGAACGTACGCTTCCGCACTGACTAATGATTTCGACGATATTGATGACACCCTCGAATCGTTATACTCGTGCCACTGGCCCGTGTAGGGATGTCGACAGTGTCCACTATAAGTGGTTCCGCTGTGATTTGATATGGCGTAGAGGTTATACCTAAAGGGTGCCACATTATCAGCCGCATAATGGCTCATATCAAGCCCTTCTATTGGAAAATCCACGGTAACATTGAGTTTTCCCCTAAATCTTTCCATCGACGAGAAGCGCTTCAAGTGAATCACCAAGATTTTCGGGAATTTGTGAATGGAAAACGATTTAGTGCATCGTCGACGTTCTTTACATTTCGAACATGTCGGTTTTTCATCACCATCGAGTGATTCTTCTCTCGTAAACGAATCCAAACATTGAGAAAGACGTAATTGACCCGTTCTTTGCGGTATGGGAAGAGATAGATCCCAAAAGGGATCGAAGGTAACGGAACAATGACCGCAATGTGTGCACTTGAGTGTTGATTTTAATTGACCGACGAAGTTGTCTACTATCTTGGAGTTGTCCATGCGCAGATATCTTATCCAAGACTCTCGCGCTTTTTCATTGTCACTGAGTTTTTCATCAATCTCTGTTAATATAGGCTTTGGTTTTTCATGTACCCTGTTGACGTCTTCGTGGAGTCCTTCTAAGAGGTAACGAAGGAACTCCTGCGCATCTTGTTGAGCGTACCCTACGAACCTAGGAACGAATCGTTGAATTTGACTTTTTAATGACACAGTATTAACTACTCTGTCCGAACCGTCTTCAGACCAAAGTTCCTTTATAACTTCAGCAAACGCTTTAATCAGCGCTTCATTCATGCTGGATATGCTCGTGTTAATATCTCTCATGTGTGCATCTTTCTTTAAATATTCTAAAAGCCACCGAAATATGTTACTGCAAGCGCCAAACACGAGCTATCACGCAGGTATAGACTCTTCCAACTAAATTACTATCGGTCTTATTAATAAACACGGAGTAACCTAAGACTAACTTTATTCTATGCTTAAACCATCAGTTTGACAGATACGCTATTAATAAACGCATTTTAGACAGGGAATAGGCTACTCCGAGGTTAGTCTGGGACTAACCTTGGTAGTAATTTTAATCTAAGGAAATAGGTAGTTTAAGCTCCGAATAACCTTAGTTTTGTTGAACTGTCAATTGTGGTATTATAAATGTCATATCCTAATTCGAAATTTAGTTTGTCGTTTTTGTATTATCAGTTCATATTATTATTCAGTTTATTATTATTAATTATGTATATTTACTAAGTATTTGTGTTGGTTCAGTGAGTGGTAATTATTTTGCGATGGAAGGAAGATATTATTATTCGTATGATTTGGAATGATGGAATGATTGGAAGAAGCAGAGAATATTCGTCCGATCAGAAAAATTAAATTTTATAAAATTCGGACTAATCCCTCAAAAACATTGTTAGGAGAGGAATTTCAAGCTATCAAATTAAAAATAAAATATTTTGATCATTTTCTATTTAATTTTTCCTTTTCTTTTTGTTGCACAAATTTTACATGTACTTGCGTTGTATAGTAATCTGGAGTTCCTCCTCAGCACGCCTTTTTTTGATTTCTTCAATTTGCATGTGAATTTCATGCAAAATTCGGAAATACTACTTTTAACACAAAATACAAACTGAGAGATGATAATAATGAGATAACTTGCTATTTTTGAAATTAATGAACAGAGCACTGACACATGTCACAATAAAAAACAGAACAGATGTCACCATAACGTCACGTTATTGGTCAATTCCTACCATAAAATTGTGAATCTTCCTTAAGCCATGTCCTAATCCAGTAATAAGGATAGAGTAACTATTACCTCCTTAGTCGGAGCTTATTAATAGCAATTGTATTACTTCTTCAAGCCGACGCTAGTCTCAGAGTAACTAGTCTCTGACTAATCTAAGAGTAAGGGCGGAGTAAGAAATTTTTATTAATAAGACAGTATGGGATTACGATAAGCCTCTTGCCGGTCAGTGTCGTACCTATAATTAGTTTTAATGGGCTTGTTCAAGAAAAATTTTTTTAGTTAATAATAGAAACTAAAGCTCATTTTAAACAGATTCCCAGAATTTTAGATTTTTCCGCGAACGTTTAAACCCTCAAATCAATTAAAGAAATTGGATTGAACGAAAACGGGGCGTAGTTACCTGTGACGTCACATTGCATATGGTACACCTAACGTTTGAAACGTTTGTGTATATTGTTTCGGTTTGTGTAAGAAAAAAAAAACGCTGGACTGGTTGACTGTACCTACTGTTTCGTTATTTTATTGTGAAGGGAGTGAAAAAAAAGGTGGTAAATGAATACTATTCAATTCCCGACTGTCCTAACACATCTAAGAATGCACCAGGAAAATATATATACATCAAAACAGTGAGCAGTGGAACAGTTAAATTAAAACCTTGAGTAGTACCGAGATTGTTTGACTGTCTAAAAGATAGAGTAACAATGCATAGTTCAAAGCCACGGTCACAGTTTTCACAAGTTAAGCTCAGAAAATAGAGCCTCTGATGATGATAAAGCAGAGGAAGAAAATCAAATGGATATCACACGAATGGAACCTATGTCTCGGGACATAGGGGTTCAGGCTTATGTACGTTCCAAAGCGATTCAATGTGGGGGCGAGGGGTTTTATAAATAGAAAATGGCTAAAAAGAGAAAATGCACTAGCAATGAGATCGTTCCAAAGAAATCGTGGATGGAAAAAGACGGAAAACCTATGAACGAAGAGTTTTCACTAGCGGTCCTTCTTCTACATTTAGCTCGTCAGAATTAAGTATGTCAGATCCGAATAGCTCATTATATCTAGACACCAATAGGTCAGACGAAATGGAATATTTTATTTGATAGAAAAAAAATCCAAAGCTTTATTTGGGAGTTTCGAGTCATTTATCGTTTGTTGTGAGCTTGTTAACTAAAAAAATGTTAGCTGGACAAGCTTGATATCTTTTTAACTATAAAAAAGATCAAATTGAATTTACCTTATAGGATATTAGGAGACTATTTGGGTGTGGCACTTTCCAGAGTATGTAGCATTATACAAAAAACTACGTTATTAGCCAGTTACCTTCACCCATTTGTGCAAGTTATGAAAAGACTTCCTACTCCCTCCAGACGCAGATATGAAAATGTACAATGTATTAAAGATTGTTTTGAAATTTCGATTCAGGAACCAAGTGTGAATTCTTTGATTCTATTAATGTAGTCCCTCACCATAAAGATATCGACTTCAGGTGAATTTGCAGAATCTGCTTCAATAAATCCAGTATCTACTGAGTACATCTTTAATAGCAAAAATCACTAACACTTTTAAAATTTAAAGTTATTGTAGCTGTAATCAACTTTCTTATGTGAAACTCAGCGGTGTACAGAGCACAATATGCAATGTGACGTCATAGTCGGTTCTGTCGCTTTTTAAGGGAGCTCCATTTTCAACCTCTAATATCTAAGTAGTGGGTAAAGTTCAAGAGCTGAAAATTTCACTAGTTATTTTGATGATTCAGTTTTACAAAATAACGTAAGAAAAACCGAGAAAATATTTCACTGATAACAAGCCCATTAGGGTCAAAGACAATATTTCTTTATCTATAATTAGGGTAGCAAATGGAACATAATTTATTCATAATCTCTCGTCATATTTTATTCAGAATTATCACAGAATACAGCATCCCAAGAAGAAACGCAGCTTGTGCTATTTTACAATTCATTTTCTAAGTGCGCATGTCTGATAGTCGCCATTTTAAGCACGTTATCTGTCAATGACATGTGATTTTATTGTTTAACAAAGAATTTTTTTTGTTGTAAGGTTTTTGATTATTTACATATTTTTTCGTGCTTTGAAAGAGAAAATTTGTCTGCAAAATTATATTTATTAGTTATGGCGCCAAAAACTTGTGCAATTCGCGGCTGTCATTCAAGTGATGGATGATAATAATTGAAAAACACAACAAAACTTCGATAACTATGGAGAAAAGTTTACTGTCGCTTCTTTTTTATAACTTAGTTGTCACAGATATCAGTAGGTACATTTTCTATGGGTATAAAATTTAATTCAGAATCTGGTGAAGTGTAACTTTTAAATATATAAATAATGAAAATGTTATATTCAAGCACCATACTTGTAATTTTATATCATCATTTACTGAAAATCTTTTTATTGTAAACTGATATTATAAATATATAATCTATTATTATTGTATTGGTTTTTAGACCTACCCTATCCTACATAATATAGAACTACGTAAATACATACTTACACATATAATTCCGAAAACAATATAGAAAATAAAAATCATTTGGTTAAACAATAGCGTATTATTTTTAATAATGGATGGTACTGCAAAAACAGAAGCTAAAAATTGAATTTATATATTTTTCACAATATTTGTCAAGCTGTTGAATTAACTTCAACAATTCATAAATTGAGTTTAACAATTGAAACTTTGTCATAAAAATGAACAATTATTATTTGAGATTCTTTGGTTTCACTTTTTTGCGTGTAGTTAGCATTTAATTTGAATTTTTTGAACAATTTCCTCGGTTTGAAGGTCAGGAAATTTTGCCCCCAAAACATCAAAGGATTTACGCCGGCTTTCGTTTCTTGTTTGGCTGGTGTATTCTGTGGTATTATAAGTAGTAGTACAGTCCATTGAAATGTTATTATAGTGATACACTTATTAAATCATAACTTTGATCAGTCACTATCTGAATACAATTTTTCTTCATCTTCACTGCTGCTTGTGTTGCTATCGATATTTGAATTTATAATCACTGGATTTACTTTTGTATGAACATCTGGGAATGTTTAATTTTCCCAATATTTCCGCTCTACATGTCGGCAACGCTTTTGCCATTCCTCGGAAGTGATTTGATCGAACTCGTGCTCCGCCAGTTTTCTCACATCTTCCAACTTGAAAGTTACATTCTTTTGAGACACATTGTTTTTGACAATTTACCATATATTCAGAAATTTCCAATAAGTATTTTTATATGTTTATTAAAATAATATTTGGCGTACATGACAGTTGATGAATCATTGATCGGTAGCATAGCGTAATTCAATTCGTATGAAAAAAATAATCTTGTCGGTAGTAGACGACCCACACTGTACCTTATGTCCCTAATATTCGGGTGTATCATAGTGATCTCGAAAATAATAAGAAATAAACTATTCAATTGTGACAAAGTTGCGCATTTGTGTAGGAAGGAAGAGGCACTTTTCTCCTCTAAATTTTTTCCTGAATAATTATTTTTTGTCGTTTTCTGCTCATTGCTTATGGCCTACAGTCCATGTATAATCGCGTCAGCGTAGCGCGTACGAGGCAAAAACACGACGGGAGTACTTTTGCTTGCTGCAGAAAACGCTTACATATAGGGACCTGTCGATAAAGCGTAATCGGCGCAATTTCTACTATAGTCAAATGCAGTCTTATCATGCGATTCAACAAATACATACTCACCGTTTTTGTTTTCTTTTATTGCGCTTAATCATAACTTCCAAATAAAATCCGTAAGATGAATAAGACAGACTTTTGCAATTTTGACGAGAGAAAAATGGATATATACCTACGTATTTTATTCTCAGCGATTCTAAAAAGTCTTTTACCAGAGAAGTTTTTATTTAAATGTCAGTTTTGTGACTTTGACAATTCAAAATGACGATATGAATAATAAGAAGCAATTTTCCGGTTTTTTGCATCCTCAAGAAAAAAAATACTTAATCTGATAGATTATTTCGAGACTGAATGAAAAAGTGAAAATTCGTCAACCAGTGTGCAGGAGACATCAACTATCATTATTTTCTCCGGGTATATTTCTCACATTTTGGTAACCTCTGTGTCCTCTGGTTTGATACATATGGTTAGTGACCTTTGATCCCGCACGATGAGAGCGCTTTTGACCATACCTTGCCAGTCGCTAAGCATAATAATATGCGTGATGCACAACATTTCTGTAATGTAGTTGTACAGAGCAAACACGTCCTCTTTGTTGATAGACATACTGTATACTCAGGGGGTGGAAACTTACTCGTGAAAAAAGCTATACACAATTTTCACAGACATCTGTAGTTGTCATGAGTTGTGATTGAATATATATTCAAGATTGTGTCTCAAAGATGGCGCTACTTTCGTAAATAACTGAAATATTACGTTGGTAGCACACATGAAATGGTAGAATTGGTAAGATTTTCTGAACTGTCAGCTGTTTTATGAGCTGTTTGTCTAGGGCCAGTTGTATGAAGCATAGTTAACCTAATGTCTATGGTTAACCCACGATCACAGCTATTGAAGTGTACGAAACGTAGTCAAGGATTATTTTGGTTAACTCATGAGTTAACTATGCAATTTAGGGCGAGTTTGTTGGCTTGCAATGTTTTTAGGGAATAATTCCAGTGAAAAAGTAACAACTTTTATTAAATTCAAATTAAATTGACAATACAAAATTAAAAGTCTATCTGACAACTAACTACAGCTAGTCTGATAAATAAATGTTGAATAAAAAATTTTATTCTAACACTGCCTCCTTAACATTTATTTTATCTCGGATTGCTAGAAAAATAGATCTCCCTAGTGTTTCCGTAAAAATATCGGGTAATTGTTCTTCACTCTTTACAAAATCTAACGTAAAATCCTTGTTTAATCTATCTCTTAAAAAATGGACACGAACATCAATGTGTTTAGTTCTTTTTTGAGCTGTTTCATCAGTCAACATTTTTATTGCACTCTGGTTGTCCATCTTCAGAGTGATTGGTCTTGAGCAAATTTCCAGTTCTTCATATAGTCTGCTCATTATGGTGATTTCTTTTATGGCTTCAGTGGCTGCAATGTATTCAGCTTCCGCTGTGGACAAGGATACAATACTTTGTCTTCTTGAATACCAATCAATAGGTGTCCCGGCGAAAAACATCACAAATCCTGAAGTCGATTTTCTAGTTCGGTAGTCCCCTGCGAAATCGGAATCACTGTATCCTACCAATAATTCATTATTTGAGTTTTTCGTATAGTGAAGGCCAAATGTTTTTGTTCCACTTAGGTAACGTATAACTCGTTTGACTCCCTCCCATTGG
>CAJUYG010000384.1:95101-137212 GCA_910591675.1 Galerucella calmariensis | reverse complement strand
TATATACTTATCCATTGTATCTTGTGACATCCGGCCAGAATTTTGACGTTATGACATCTACCCGAATAAAGCACTTTGCCACCAAAACAAAAATATGACTTACTCAGCTTACTCAGCGGCTTCAATTAGCCTATTAAAAACTAAACCATACACGAAATAAGATAATTAAATTTTCTATCCTTATGACGTCCGCTATATATTCTATATACATTTATATGTAAACGATTATATGACATCCATAAAAATATTATCGACTTTGTGACATCCGTGCAGCGTTGCCATTTTAAGGAGAAATAGATCACCATATGTAGGTGCCCCGTTGTTCTCGTTTCTATACTTTATTTTTATTTTTGATATATTTAGTATGCACATATTATTTATGCAACCAACACTATACACGTTCCAGGGTGTTTTAAATGAAAAAGATACACGGGAGATTAAATAAAACAAATGATTTATGACTAAATATATATTATAATAACATTACTTTTTTTTATTATAGAGGTTAACTATAAATATTTTTATTTGTGCCCACGTTTTGTTAGCAAAAATGGCAGAGTGCAGTTTTTTCAATTCATCACATTCACATCTTTTG
The DNA here is from genome assembly GCA_910591675.1 of Galerucella calmariensis. Lineage (NCBI taxonomy): Eukaryota > Metazoa > Arthropoda > Insecta > Coleoptera > Chrysomelidae > Galerucella > Galerucella calmariensis. The sequence goes on along the minus strand of CAJUYG010000384.1, from coordinate 136,617 downwards.
GGAGGCTTTTTCATTTTCAAATTTTTTGCAAAGAAAATCTGTGCAAACTTCTTTTGTTGTTGCGTCCAAGGAATTAATACACGGCGACTTTTGGATCCCTATCGAAAAAGATATGTATTTAATTCAAACGTTTCATGAAAATATTTAATATAGTTTTTTATTAATTAATACACTACTCATGTCCAAAAAAAATCTATTTTATATACGAAAAGAGTTGAAAGGAAGACAAAGGCCACTTATAGAGATTTTTGAACGTAATATTTTTATATATCTTTGGTTGAACTAGTTTTGTACGTTTAGATGTGAAAAAAATAGGGATGAAAATTGGCTAAAAACATTCTTACGTTTTTCAAAACTAGGTCTTCGGTTTGTTTCACTTCATTAATTGACACAATTGTTTCCATAAAATCGAGAGTTTCAACCTAAAACAAATTGTTGATTAGCAGGTCACACCTTATAAGTATACTGGATACATACCTGTTTAGTTGTATCCTCCTTAGATTGTCTGCTAAGATCTATGGTATCTTCTCTATTTTCTATATTTCTCTTTGCTTTCTGTCTTGCCTTTCTTTCATTGTTATTAGTTATTTCTTTTTCAGTATCTTCATTATCATCCAAATCGGGGATTTCTAAATCAATTTCTTCTAAAGTTTGACCACGAAACTCACTCATTGTTTTTTTCTCCATGAGAAGCAATAACTTCGATACTTTTGCAATTTGTAGTTTGTCATCAGTTTTCCTATAAAAGTTTAAGTGTGTAGCTTTTTCATGCCCCAGGTGAGTGGACAGCTGCTCCAAATCATTGTCTTGCATCGAAATTAATTGTGCTATAGTTGCTACATGTTTTCGTAAACAAGTTGCCGTTATGGCTTCAATATTTTTTAAATTGCAACTCTCCGCGAATTTCTTTAAAACTTTGTATGACCACAAAAAACTGTTATCAGTGTTTGGGTTGGAAAACAAATAGGGATTTGAAGAAGCAACTACCTTTCTGGACTTTAATAAGACCTCAATATGTTCCTGCATATTTTTAGTAAATATAACAGGTACAGCCCTTCCCTTTTTACCACGTATTACTATTCTTTTGATATTTGCTACTAATGCTTTTTCTGTTACTGTGAGTGACTCATAAATATCTTGTACTCCACATTCATCTTCGTTTCTTAAATAATCCTCAATTGTTATTCTTTGAGCTTCACCGGATCGTTTTCTATTTAACAGAATTACATGAGCTAGGAGTGCCTCCATTAAATTCCTAGCAAATATTTTATTGGAAGGATCATCAGCTAATTTTTTCGACCATTTGTTTTCCTCAGCAATAACATATTCATTCATTTTTATGACGTCTTCAGTTAGGGGTAACATACTACCTTTCTTCCACTGTTTAGTAGATAAATCTTTATTTGCATTAGTAGAAACGTGGAATCTAAATTGAGTTTCTATCATTTGTTTTAAAGTTTTTGCTTCTTTTTTCTTTGGTTCATTGCTATCTCTAGCAGCTAAAAAAACTAAAATATCGCAGGCTTGCTTAAGAACAGTCGCCCATCTTAATGCAAGGGATGGGCTCTTAAATGTGTCATTATCTGAGTCATAACCAGCGAGTTCATTTGTAGCATCTACTAAAATTTCAAAATATTGTGGTTTTAAGTAATCTGATAAAGTGCCTAATTTTGGGTTCATCTTTTGTAGTGTTTTTAAAAATCTTGCTAGTTCTCTCATCCTTTGAGAAACTGTATTAATGAGATGTTTTTCTTTGTGACATCTAAAGTATCTTTGTCCATAATATTTAATTAGATAATCATTCATGACAACCTTAGTAATATCATCAGACTGCATGTGGGGAAATACATGTATTCTTAAATCTTCGAAATTATTTTGCCCCGACATGTAAGCAAGAGTAAGCCCTTTAACTTGTGCGTGCTTTGAATCCCCATTTTCTGTCTTTTTATGGCACTTTTTCATATGCCTAGCAAGATATGTCCTTGTGAAAAAACCTTTACAACTAATACAAGGTAAATAATCAGTTGCTTTTTTATTAAAAATCTTTTCAGGTCTTCTTACTGGATTAATAAACCCTTCGTTTCCGTACGAATTTACAAAGTTTCCTACAATGACATATTCCAAGTTATTAAAAACATTAATTAGCGTCTAATTAAATTACTGAAAATATTTTCGCGGCTGGAATTAAGAAACATACTGTTATGTTATCTCAGAATAGACTCTAGCATAATCGGTGCTAATTTTTTCATATTTAGTACTTTGTTCTTTGTGGTATATTTTAAAATTATTTCGCAATATTTCATTTACCAAAAGTGTAGCAATCGAATTTTTTTTTTATGAATAGAATGACAATGTTTCTATTGGTCCTATTAAAATTCCAAGAAATTTGAAGTACCTATGATTTAAGATTTTATCTTAAATAGATTCTTGGATATTAACATTTAAAAAATGGAAGTTTTAAGAATTTAACATTAAATACAGAAAAATTGATTTTTAAGTTTCAGTTTTTGATAGGAATCTATTATCCCTTATTCAATAACCTTGTAGTAAGTTAAAAATCCAAAAATGCAATTTTTCAATGTATCTAGGAAATTATTGAAGTTAGATTTTACATAACAAAATTATTATCTTTAATAATATTCAGAATTGAAGAAAAGCTATGAAACTATCTCGGTATGTTACTTGAACGGTTCAGCTAATAATACCTATTTGGATATGATCAACTTTTTTTTTCTTTTCTTAAACCGTTTTTTATCTCAACGCCACTACAAAATTTTTTCAGTAATTCGATTCACCTTGCTTCACCTTGCAATTTAGAATAAACAATTGATTGCTTCAAACTAGCTAATGAAACTTTTATAAATACAAAAAATATCTAAATTAAAGGTGAGGTAAAGAAACTGTTCAAACCTGACCTAATAAATGCACCAAATATTTTAAGTTTGTTTGTTTATTACCTCTTTTTCGTATCTCTTCTATTAAAAATTTCCGTTGTTTTGATTTATTTGGCATGGAAGTTAACTTTACGACTTCAAATTCTGTATCATGACGGCGAATTAAGTGACGTGTAAAATTTGTGACATTTGTTTCACAAAAAACACAGTGCACTTTCTTGTCGCGTTTGAGTTTCCCATCAGAGCACCTGTTTAACACTTTAACTTCACCCACATCATTGAATTGTCCATGATCTTGTCGATTATTTATGTTGTGGTTACTTGCTAGAGGAAGTTTTTCAACAGGAAATTCAACCGAGTGCTGATCTGATTCAAAATCTTAGAAATAAATATTGTTAAAAGGTCATTCTATAATAATGATATATGATTAGGTTAGGTTAGATTATATCTGACACTAGTTTTCTTTTATGCTACCTAGAGAATTTATTTAAAAAAAATAGAAGGTTCTTTTATGAAAATCACATAGAACGTAAAAAGTTACAACCACAACTAGACCACAATATGTCACTTGCCTAGACGAGCATTTCACCAACCAAGTTAGCATCGCATCATCAGTAGACAGATGATATCGTCTGCTGATGATGCTAACGCGCATACAAGCAAGTGATATATGCTGTAGATGTGGTTGTAGCTTTTTACGTTTAATCTTTTTTATCACAGGTTTCCTTTTATCTATCAATGTAAAAACACAAAGCAGGGATATTTATACGCGTACTTAACTAGACTTAATTATTAGATTTATAATGATAATGATCTATATAAAGACCTATAAAATAAGGATACACCCCAAGCGAAGAAAATTAAACGTAAAATATACCAGTTAACATTATTTGAAACAAGAAATGATTGTTCAGTAAGCCGTCGAAACAAGAAAAGTAGCAAGCAAATTTTGTTTTGACGTTGCATTTAATTTAAAAAAGTTAATTTGGGCGAGAGAGATTTTTTTACTCTCGGTGTATAAAAGCAAAAAAAAATAATCTAATCACCAAAAAAATCCAGATCAAGCAAAATATAAATAATTTATTTCGGTTACAATTATTGAGAAACATGGCAAAGCAATTTGCAAATAATATTTTAATGTAAATTTGTATTATATAAACCAAAATGTATATCTTACCGGAAAACCTTTCAAAATCGTCAGCATTGGTATTTTCAGAGGCAACAGAGGAAGGAATATACTCAGAATCGGAATCAGTAAATGGATCGCTCTCTGAACCTACCTCACTTTTGCTGATAAATTTGTGACCTTTTCCTTTTCGATTTCTTAAGTCAGATACAGGTTCCACTATAACACCAAAAATTACCTTTATGTCTAATCCAAACAATGTATATATTGTATAACCTACCGACATCTAAACTGTTATCGGAAACTTCGTTGTTGAGGGCAACTGGTGAGAAAGAAATATATTTTGAACCGGAATCACCACAGGAAAACAAAGTTGCCTTTAACAATTCTACATTAATTTCAGCGAGATTGCAACCCTCAGTAGTCTCATATCGAGGCACGGTGTAACTCTGAGCTAGACTGTCTAGCCGTATTTGGTCTTTTCTATTAACCAATGAAAAAATCCGCTTTGTCCTACTAGACATTTTCTAAAAAAAATCTAAATCTTATCGAATGGAAAAATCATGGTTTGGGTAATGCTTGGTTTAAATAAAATTATAGATTAAAAAACCAAAAACCCCGTTTTCAAATCAATAAAGATTATAAAATAATCTGATTTACTTAGAATATGTGATTACGATGTATGGATCCGACTTTTTACAAAATATTTCTTTATTGTACATTCAAATTAAAAAAATATGAATCTGTACGCGCTATAAATTTAGTTGTTATACAGGGTTATCCTTAAGTAATTGTATACACAAGTATGGTAGATTCCTCAATTTAAAATATTGTGATTTGGACCAACTTGCTTCAATAAAATGTTGCTAATAAGGAAGATACTGAGTGGTAAGGGTTAAATTTCAAGATTTATTTTTTACAATAGCTTTAACGTTTTTAGACATGAATACATAAAAACTTGGAACTGAGGGTTTTTGGGCTATTGTAAAAAGTAAATCTTGAAATTTAACCCTTACCACCCTGTATCTTCAATATTAGGAATATTTTTTTAAAGCAATTCTACCAATCTTATATGTACAATTACTCAAGAACCACCTTGTATAATAATATTCCATTACTAGAAGGAATGCAAAAAGCGTTTAATGGAATATTATTGTCAATAAAAGCAGGTCAATCGCTTTGCCTCTTATATCTTAAGCGAAAATATTACGATTTTTCTAATACTACTTTTTATTTGAAAGTGTTGGTTCAGAAATAGACGGTGTCTTATTAATTCTTAATGAAATAACTTAATTATTGTAAAATTTTTCCACAGCGACCACCGTGGTTACACAAGATTGGTCGTTTAAAGAGTTAAAAATGTTTGATCAGCATTTTGCATACATATACAGAGTTTATTTACATAACAGAGAATAGGTTATTTAATAGTTCGTGTTTCAAATTTCAAACAATATAAATGGTTAACGGGAAGCGAGTCAAGGAATAAATTATTTTGTTGGAATTATTTACTTTTGGCAAAAAAATTCAGATTTTCTGAAATTCGACGGGTTAAAATGATATGAAACATTTAGGGGTATCGTTGTATCAAGAGAGATAAACATATTCAGAATTTCTGTTTATTTTTTTTACTTAATCAGAAGATTATTTTGAGGTTCTCTAGATTTTTATTTTTGTTTATTTTCAAGGAATTTTTTAATGGATCTATATTAATTGTACCTTTTCTACTCCTACTAACTTAATCCCCAGTCCCAATTCCCATTCTGAACATTATAAATATACTGATTAACATGAAGCCCAAGATAGAATTGAAATGTAGGTTTAGTAACTAACGATAAAAAATATTTTTCATTTCTGGTTACCATTTCGTCTGCCCACCCACTACTGAAGCCTACGAGCCGCCACTATAATCAAATCAAAAATATTTTGTAAAAATCCCGATCCAATCATTCCAAGAAAATGGGATTATTTTATTCATTATAGTGCCTTAAAAGCGTGGTTTTACAAAGCAAAAAACTATTTTTTACATTTTAAAACAAAACCATTCCCAAATGTACTTTTTAAAAATGTCAATTCATATTTTTCAAGACTCATTAAATGGTATTTTTTAAGACATGAACGGGCTATGTAAATAATAAAAATCAACACATTAAATTTAATAGGTTAGGTTAATTCATAATCAACATTTATTAAAAAGTACCTACTTTTTAAAATGTAAAAGTTAAAATGATATTTTTTAAAGACAAACGATATTTTAGAATAACTGTAACTTCATACTTATAAAGGTGGTTGTAGCAAGTTGGATACGAATACTTACCACATAAATATAACAAGATGAAAAAACACAAGTTTATTATCTTCCAATTTTCCACGTGCACACTGATACAGTAAAGCAAATCGTAAATAAGTAAGTCTATTCCGGTAAAACTGCATCCGCCTATATTCCATAGGGTAAGGTTATACAAACATTTTAAGGCGTTTTCAATAGGAAAACGTTAAGGCATCCAATTTTGGATGTCATAGCGTAATCGGATGTCACAGAGTCGGTAAAAATTTTGGGTCTGGATGTCATAAGGTATGTTGGGCGAATCTATATATATATATATATATATATATATATATATATATATATATAGGTGAGGGTATGCTGTCGCCTCCAAAGTAGATATTGAAGAAACGTTGTCACCTCACCTCAGATACCATCTAGAGCCACAAAAACGGAAATTTTGTCGGAGGTCATAAAGTATGCTCCTTACCTCCAAAATAAGTTTTTAGTTCCAGTATATATCACTGGCGCTAGTGTAGCACAACACGTTTAGGCGATGTACGTTATTGCCTCCTATCATATAAACTCTCATGTTTGTATAACATAAGGGACTTTCCCGCCTCTCCTAAATGGCAACATTGGAGAAGAGGTGACAAGGATACTTTTCTAGAATTTAACACTATATTTTGCGACTCACGCCCGATGGACGTGGTTGTAGCAGTGTAAAAATTTATTATACCCATTTGTGTAATGATATCAAGAACTGAGATAATGTTAAAGCTGTGCAGTAAGTATCAAGTTTATAAGTAGTATGATTTTACCTAATATAGCCCACTACCTCTTCATAGAAACTTGCAATGGCAGAAGAGAAAATTTCATATAAAAAGCTGTTTGCTTCAGGGCATACCTTCATTGCAATATATAGGGTGATTCATTGGAAAAGTGACATACGTTAACTGCAGATACGGGAGACCTAGGTGATCTCAAAAACCCCATAAATGATGGGTATTACTATTGTAATAACCTAGATACAGGATGTCTGATCTATTTTGCCAAATTCTTCATTGGTCTGTAACTTTCTTACCACATTTATTGAAATTTTGCATATGTCCTCAATTTGAGGTGTCCAATCGATCAATCTATTTAAAATAAGAGAAATTAAATTCCAAGTTAATACGTATAAAAACAAAAGGGTTCAAAAAAACTATAAGTCAAACCACAATATACCCTTTAGTTTGAATTCTAACCACATTTGATATGGACGAACTCTTGGAGTTAATACGTATAAGATTCACAAACCCTCAAATTAACAAAAATAACAATTTTCAAACTTCAATACTTGAAAATAAAATCTAAAAAATAGGTATTATTCAAAAAATTTAAATAATTTGTTATCACTTGTTCAATTAGTCACCCTGTATAAATATCACATAGTTTGCACTCTTCAATGAAATGCCTTTTATATATAGTATATTATATAGCCCGTGCGGAAAGTGCTGTTTCATCAATTACGCACTAGTAATGTACAGTACTTTTTCCTACGATCACGTGATAATTTCACCAAATAATGTTTAATCAACAATTGACATATCAATACACAAAATTTTACAACTAAAGTCAACATAATTGATATCAAAACTAACAATAAGTATCACTAGTAACAAAAATTCAAGTGGTTATATTGTAGGTTATTACAATTATTAATTGGTTGGATAATTATAGATATTGAAAGTGAAATTATTATTGCTGCTTTTTATATACTCATCATAAATACTTTTCAAGATGATTACGTTTTCCGACTATTATAAGAGATAATTTGGATTAGCTGGTACAACATCGGACTTCTGACGGAGAGTACGCGGGTTCGATCCTCAACCACGTCCTAATTTTTTTTTTAATCAAGAAAATGACAAAAATCCCACTTTTCAAATAGATCGCTCCAGATTTAGATAATACATAGATAAATCTAATTAAAAATTATATATTTGACAGCTTGCCAGTGGTCAATCTAAATAAAAATTATACATTTGACTGATATCCGCATGCGTGCGAAAAGTTACTTTTCCTACGACCATATAGGAAATTTAACATATATCGCACTTTCTACTCTGTCGGAAAGTTTCTCATATCATCATAGTGACGCGTACCACGCGCTATGATATCACCCTAGTGTGATATCATATCGCACGGTTCGCATGAATTCGATTAACGTGGTTTTCTCATTTAAATTTACCTACGTAATAACTACAAATATAGCACGAAACACAAAATCTGTTCAAAAATTATTAAGATTTGCCAAAGTTTGTGATAAAAAAAACAACTAGGTACGACCGGAAATTAAATCGCGGTCTACTCCAGCATTCTCCGAATTGTCATGACGCGGATTGCTGTCAAATATTCTTATTTTGGGTATAGCTGTAGGAATTTAAAAGAATCAAATCATGAAGAATTAAAATGTCTTCTGCGTTATTTTGAAAATATTTTGCACTACAAACTGATCATTTTAAAAATAATCATATGTTGTAGGTAGGTACAGTTATTGATGTTTTCAAATAAATAAAACCCTCATATTTCGTAAATTTATCGCGTGATCGTGAAAAATATATACTAATTATAAAAGTGAAAAATAATAAAGTAGGCTTATATCAAAATTCTCAAATTATAACACAAAGCATATAAATAGTTTGGAAAAAATCTAGTTTAGTGGTACAACGCGGATTTTGATGAAATATTTTTTTTTTATTAATTCGAAGTCGCTGAACACGGAAATGAAAAAAAAAATTGGCACTCTCTTACCAAAAACGAATTATGAATTTTTGAAAAGTTGTTCAGATGAGCACTGCACTGGTTTTATTGACACAATATAACTTTTATAATTATTTGTTATAATTGCTACACAATGTTGGTGATACACTATATATTTGCTTTTCACGATATTAATCCCACTCACAAATTAAAAAACACTATGATATTGATATATATCTCTTGTAAATTCTTTTTTGAATTCAACAATTATAATATTTTGAAGTTTTCCGTCTAATATGACTGACACATGTTTCGTCTGTTCTCCTTTAGTAATAAGACTTGTACCTACTAGCATATTCAGCCAACTAAAGAGTAAAGACATTTAACATAGATAACAAATACACGCATATTTTAGCGCGCGGGAATTACGAAACTTGCGCAGTCTGGTGGAATACAAATGATTAGACACTTTTTTCGAGGAAGGGAAGAGAATAAACATGTATGTATATTCAATATCAAATGATTTTAATTCAATAATATGATGTTTTCTGAGAAGGGAAAGGAAAGTCAGGATGCTAATCAATGATTTTTCTTATTTAGAGATCTACATTGATTGATTAATATTGCGAGCGAAGCGATTGCGCCTCCATATGAAATACAAAGGGGAAGGGAATACAGCGAGCGCGCTGAGTCAACGTTTCGCAATTCGCGCCTTCATGTGGAATACGAATTATTACACTTGTTCGAGAAGGGGAAGGGAATAAACATGTATGTATATATAAAGACATTAATGTCAAATGATTTTTATTCAATAATATGATGTTTTTCAAAAAAGGAAAGGAAAGTCAGTATTCTAATCAATGAGTTTTCTTATTAAAGATTCTTATTAATACAGCGAGCGAAGCGAGCGCGCCGGGTCGACGTTTCGCGCATTGCGAAACGTCGACCCGGCGCGCCTTCATATGTAATATAAAGGAGAAGGGAATACATATATATGACCTTTCCTCATCTCTCCACCTCAAACTGACTGACTTCATTGGATTTCTAAATTTTATTAACGAATAATGAATGAAGAAGCAGGTATAGCATACCTCTGTCTGAATGTAGAAGGGAGTGGAAGTAGAGTTTCTAAGTATTCTACTCAATGAATTTTCTTATTTAGAGATTCTTATTAATACAGCGAGCGAAGCGAGCGCGCCAAATCGACGGCGCGCCTTCATATGAAATATAAAGGGGAAGGGAATACATATGTATAACCTTTCCTCATCTCTCCACCTCAAACTGATTGACTTCATTGGATTTCTAAATTTTATTAACGAATAATGAATGAAGAAGCAGGTATAGCATATCTCTTTCTGAATGTAGAAAGGAGTGGAAGTAGTGTTTCTAACATCGCTCCCCGACCCCTGACACAGATCAAAGTATAATATCTGTTTCGATCAGCTATCACATGTGATTGAAGAAAAATGTAAATTGAATTAAAATCATTTGATATTAAATCATTTCTATATACATACATGTTTATTCTCTTCCCTTCCTCGAAAAAAGTGTCTAATCATTTGTATTCCACCAGACTGCGCAACGTGTCGAAGTTTCGTAATTCCCGCGCGCTAAAATATGCGTGTATTTGTTATCTATGTTAAATGTCTTAACTCTTTAGTTGGCTGAATATGCTAGTAGGTACAAGTCTTACTACTAAAGGAGAACAGACGAAACATGTGTCAGTCATATTAGACGGAAACGTCAAAATATATAATTGTTGAATTCAAAAAAGAATTTACAAGAGTTATATATCAATATCATAGTGTTTTTAGTGTGTGAGTGGGATTAATATCGTAAAAAGCAAATATATAGTGTATCACCAACATTGTGTCGCAGTTATAATACATAATTATAAAAGTTATATTGTGTCAATAAAACCAGTGCAGTGCTCATCTGAACAAATTTTCAAAAATTCATAACTCGTTTTTGGTAAGAGAGCGCCAATTTTTTTTTCATTTTCGTGTTCAGCGACCTCGAATTAATAAAAAAAAAATATTTCATCAAAATCCGCGTTGTACCACTAAACTAGACTTTTACCTTTGTGAAGTATAAGCGAAATATTCATTACATAAAAGTGTAAACGAATTATAATTGTGAAATGAACTGGAAATAAAAAGTGTTAGTCTCTTTTTACTATAATGGAAGTTGATACTGATTGTAGCGGAAAACCTAAGGTACTATTTAAATATTTATGGCCGTAGGAAAAATAGTGTACATAAATCGTTGCAAAGTGAATTTCACTCATGTCATTTCCACACTCACCGATGTCAACATTATTTTTAAGAAACCATTACATTAAACAATATTTGTTACAATTATCGCATGGTCGTAGGAAAAATAGTGTACAGTACTTGTGCGAAAGTGATTTTTCACACTCGTAGGAGTGACAATACTCCCACTCGTTTGAAAAATGTCACTCGTTACGTAATATACTATTCCGCTCATGTGTGGAAAGTAATTCGCACGCTAGTTTGATATAAGCCCTTTTCGAGGTACTGTATAGTGCAATATACGTTACTTTCCTATGTGGTCGTAGGAAAAAGCTTTTTTCTTATCAATGCGAGTTGCGGGGGAAGAAAGTTAAAGCTTTGGAAAAGACATTTGCATCAAACTTGAAAACCAAAAAATACCCCTCAGCACAACAATTAAGAGAATTTATCGAGAAAGATAATCTAAATAGAACCGCTATTAATGTGAAATCTAAACTGCAACATCCTATTAAACTGACTAATAAATAATACCTTTTTTCCTACAACCACTATGCAAAACACGCTTCTCCACACAAATTTTTATACGCAAAGCAAGCCTTTCCGTAATTATTTCGATAACCGTTGGAAAAATAATGCGAAAAGTACACGCTATGGCACTTTTCCGCACCGAAATGTCTAACAAAGCTACCTATGACCGGTCAACTTTTTTTGACAGTTTTTAAATTTTTATCATTAGCATTATTTTAGGGATTAAAATCAAGATCAAAATAATAATAATATAATAATAATACAAAATTGTTTAAATTTTACAATTAATCATACATTCAACTGATCTTTCTATTTATTTTCATATTATAAGTTCTTTCTGTTCAAAGTTTAAATAAAATAACTATATAAATTAATGTATTTCTTTCATTAATAAATGTGGTTGCAGAGAAGATATTGTGTACAACTTGTACTAAAATCACTTTTTCCACTCGCTAGATTTAAGAATTCACATACCTTCCTACCTTTGTTAAAACATGAAGAAAACATATATGAAAATTTATATTAAAAATCGGTAATGTGGATAAAAAGGTGTCTTTATCACCTCCGGTTATGTGGCAACGCTGTCGGAGGCGACAAAGATAACAAGATATATAATTTTTGGAGGTGGCATAGTACTTTCTGTGTTTCGTATATATGAGTATATATATATATATATGATCCGTTGAAAACTAAAATATATTTACCCCTCTCTAGGGATCCGGATTCGTCATCACTTCATCACCCCTAATTAGGATGTTGCCAAGACGTTCGCGGAGAACATTTTGAACATCTACTTCATTAACATTCATAGTTCTTTTTCGTGTTCTACATTTTATTACGTTTTGCATTACATTTTAGTTTTTGATTGTATTGTAGCGAATTTCGGTAACAACATGATATTAATTTTTTTTATGTTAATTTTTGCATTAAATTTAAAAACAATAACATTTTTGAATAGAGAATGAAGAGACCTTTCAAATGATATATCACAAGCCTATACTTCCCATTTAAAAAATTGGGGGTTGTACCTGTCATTCTAAGGGGGTTGAAGGTAGGGGTTGCATTTTCACGTTAAAGAATGTCAAGTTATAATTTAAATTTGACGTGTTTCGGGACTTTTTATAAATATGTACAGTAACCGAAATAATGAATTTATTCCATTTGGCTTTTACACACTGTATATTATATTATATATATAATAGTTATTTAATCAACAAGAGTATTAATAAGGGCTATCAACAATAGATATTTTAACAGTTCTTTTTAACCGACCTTTTAATACTCTTGTTAGTTACAAAGCTTTTACGTCGACTGTACTACTTGAATCCTTTTTTTTTTCAATATTTAAAATTTCTGAATATTTATTTGTTTCATAGATTGGTTATGTCAATGATACATGACATTTAAATGTCACAGAGAAGATAGCTGGTTCATGTCAGTTTTCGTTTTTTCAAATTCTTTTATCTACGACCACCTTTAAAATTAGTCTTTTACGAACCAAAAAAATGTGGGAAGTCATACATTATATACTTTGGCAAGTTTATCTGAAGCCGTGAAAGGAATGCAGTCGTAAACATTCGATATTGCCACGTTTAACTATGAAAAAGCTAAAGTGCTAACTATGTAGTCATAATAATTAGAAAAGGGACTTTTTATTTTCAACAATATTAACAATTTAATTGAACGTTAATTCTTTAATGTGCTTGTTTCCTTGGATTTTTTCTATTAACATTATTTCTTTCTACAATCACATTGAAAAGTATGCTTTTTCGCTTGCCATTGACAACGAAAAGTTCACGTTTCATGAGGAGAGTTACTTCACGCTATTGCAATATATTTCTACATTTTAAACAGCTTATCATAATTGATGTTTTCGATAGTCTCAAATGGAGGTACTTTAACTTTACTCCTGCAACAAATTCATATTTTTTTATAGAACTTGAATAAAAATAAAAAATCTGACATCTGATATTATCGTTATACAATCTAGATCATTTATCTATAAAAGTTATTTTTCCACGGTCGGGAGTAGAAATCAGTTTGTATGACATAAAAATTAAAACAGAAGTAGTCAATGATTCCCAAGGGAGTTTACATTATGCGAACGTTTTTCATGCATAAAAAAGATAACATTGAAATTATTTATTGTTTATTGTTTTTGTGATTGCGCTAGTACTGGTACCCACTATAACCTGATTAGCAATTTTGGTCTTATTTTCAATGCAGTTTTCGACATAACCCTGATAATTCTTTTTGTTTGTTCATTTTGTAGTTATGACGATAACTTAACGACTACTAAATAAATCCTTAAATCCGAATACAATAATTCTGGTGCTACTTGCTTTATAATGACAAAATATGTGTCTTTAAGTTAATGAGAACGTGGAAAAAATAGTATATACCATTCAGGAGAGATGCTATTTTGTCCTCGGTGCATTGTAGACCTCGGGCTTCAAATTGCACCTCTGCCAAAATAACGCATTTCTCTCCCTTATAGTATAATGTACTATTTTCCATCAAAATTAAAACAGAAGTAGGTAGTCGATTATTCCCATATAATGATCCCAAGGGATTTTACATTATGGAGAACGTTTTTCATGCAAAAAAAAGATAACATTGAAATTATTCATTGACATTTGAATTAAATGTTACATTTGTACAATTTTCAAAATTAATTTTAGAAGGAATATTACTTTCGCTTACATTTACAGTTTTTTTGATTGCGCTAGTAGTGGTACCCACTAAAACCTTTTCAAAAATGCGATCAGCTTGGGGAATTTGCTTATATCTATGTTGTAAATTTTCGGATTTGGCTGAATACGATCCTGATGGTTTTATTTATTAATTTAAGGTTAGCTACTTATAAGCAAAATAGCGAATAAAATAAACGACATACCTACCGAAAACCCGGATATACGTCACAAACGATGACGCACACCAAAAAGGCTATTGAATGTATTGAGTGTATAGTTGAAATAATACCCTTCTTGGTGTGCGTCATCGATTGTTAATGTCTTTCTAACACATTACGTAGGAAGAAATGGAAAAAAAGGCAGGTCATTGATTAATCCTAATCAAAATATCACAATAATGAACCGTTTAAATGTATTACAAACGTTAACCCTAATCTTTGACTTACAAAAATTTGATTGGTTGATGTTTAGATTACGCTCAAGCTCAACCTATCAATCGAGAGTTTAAAATATATATGAAGGCGTTACTTTCGTATCGGCAATAAGTATTACGTCTTTTTCTACTGTCACACTGACAGTACTTGACAGGTCTGTACTTTGATGTTTACGGTCAATTATTATTTATGAAAAGTGAATATTAATCTCATGGTTTTATTTATATGAATAATACAAAAATTTGCATGAATACACGAAAAAACATCAGCATTTTGAAAGTTCTCGAGTATTTTCAGTTAGAAAAAGAAGCTGGTAATTATTAATTGCATAGCCTTTTCAAATTTGGCTAAATACATACAATCCTGATGATCTTATTTATCAAATTTAAGGTTAGCTTTATGTCAAAATAGCAAATAAAATAAACGACATGCCGAAAACCCGGATATACGTCACAATCGATGACGCACACCAAGAAGGGTATTATTTTAACTATATACCATACGCGACTATGATGTCATCATACGTTGAGCGAACCAGAGCGAACGCGGAACGGCAAGCGTATTTAGTAATGAGAATAGCGGTCCAGGGGTGGCATTCTGTTCACAGTAGCGAGTAGTCTTGAATCGATCTTGTCGATATACACATTCCGTTCACCAATAGTTCTAAGCTCTCTGCGATTTTAATAAATTAATATTTACACAGAATACAAATATGTTTTCTTGACTTTCTAGTCATGTGTACTCAGCTATAAAGATATTCAAAATATTTCTCTCCCTTATAGTATAATGTACTTTTTTTCATAACATTAACAATAAAAAAGTTTGTAGAATTTCAAAGTTTAGAGAAGGAAAATTTTCTACCATTTATTATAATATAAACAGTGAAACATTTGCGAACATTTTCTGAAATGAATTGATAATGTCAAATTATTCCTAAACTTCATCTCTATAGGGTATTATAAAGAATTGTATAGTTCATTTACGATAAGTTTGCAAAAACAAAACATGACATATGTCTTACATCGTTGCCACGTTGTTATTTTTTTCCAGTTGTTGGCATAAAATTATGTTGATAAGTTGCTTATTGTATAAGATTACATTCAATTCAAAAGAGCATAAATTATAAACTTTTGATAATTAAATACATAAATTTCAAGATGTCCAAGTTTGAAACCCTAATTTTGAATTTTAATTGAAAAATGTTATCTTCATGCACATGTTGAATTGCATCTTTATTGCAGTATTAAGTAATATGTATTTATTAAAACCTTAGATCTCTCACAGAAGTGATAGGAATTAGCGGTCCACCGTTATCCCGTTCTCTCTCAAAATATGATATTAGGGATGCTACCATCGCCTTGCAACCACTTGATAAAGACTTAGGCACTGCGATGCAGTGTTCAATACTCTCTTTCAAATAGTTATGAAAATAATAGATTATATATTACACTGTAAATAACAAACTATAAAATGCGAATGAAAACGACAAGAAATTCTGATAAAATTGTCTGATTTTAACAACTTAAGTCGGGCAAACCCGGACACGGCAGCCAACTTTTGGACCGTAACTTACCCCGTTATATGATTAATTCTTCCATATACACTTTGGATAATCAAACCACAATAATGTTTTTTATTTTTTATTTCGACGTTTCGGTAGCGTTCCAGATTAACTAGTAATAAAATTAATAAAATAATTTTTGGTCCCTATCTGACACAACGAAAAAATATGACAACTATAGACAATCAATAATATTTTGAAGTTCAAGACTACAAAACTTTGTTGTCAAATTTTATTAAGGTCCATTCATAGTAGATCACACCTCTGGTAAAATGTGAAATAAAATATTTTATTTTATGACATTCTAACGATATGATAGTCTATAGTTCATTTAAAAACCAGGAGGAGTAATTTGAAAAGCCTTACTCACACCACTAAAAGTTACCAGATTAGTTACTAAAGGGTGTGTTCCGAAAACGTAGTCAACAGTCGTGTTCCAAATATATTAAATATGCCTTGATAGCAAAGACATTAGTCATAAGTCGATTTCTCCTCTGATCTGCAGTATATTTTTCAGATGTACCTACGCATTAAACAAAATGTAAGACTTTTTCCTGTTTTGTTTCTTATTCAAACATCAGAAGATTCAGATTCACATCGACAACAAACAAATTATGGTCATTGTTGATGGTGGAGAATTACAGATAGTCAAGTTACTTTAATTATATTTATTACAATTAAATTGAAAAGAATACGACAATTGATAATATGTTCTGGCAATAACAATACTACAAAATTAATAGCATTGTAGAGCAATATGCAGTATTAATTTAAACATTTCCAACAGTTATCTTTATGTTGCCCGATTAAGTGTAATAAACCACTTTTCAAATACTTCTGAGATACCTTCTTCCTTCTTTTTAACTTCAAAAACCAATAATGTATTTTCTACCAAAACCATTCTTTTCTATATTGTTTTATATCTTCCATGGCATGTTCTTCCGATGAACTTTGACAATTTTTTCCCAAATATGTATATAACAAATAAATAGTACCTACATTTGACTCGTCAAAAGGTGACACAGATAAATTTAATTTGTTTCAAGAAAGTCTCAACGTTTCTTTGGAGCTTGCAAAATTTTGTCCATCACAGATAACATTTTTGTTCTTCGAACGACATTTTTTATTCACTCATCACAATTTTTCAAAAGTCCTGGTATTCCACCAATATTTTCTGCACTATATAATGTTCCTCTACTTCAGTATTCCCTTATTAATACTCGCTAAACCGACTTTACCACTTTAAAAAAATGTAAAGTAATAATGTACCCACTGCTTGAGAATACTTTTGGTTTTTCATCCCATATTTATTTATTTATCTGTCAGAACTATCAAAAATGAAAACTATCATCTGATGTCAATTTTAAAAAGTGTTGTGTGAAACTGGGCTGAATCTGACCAATCAGAGGTCTACAGAATTGCCAACTTAAATTCAAATCACTCCCCCTGGTTTTTAAATGAGGTATACTAGAAATGGAATCCAGTGAAGTGCACGTTCCAGGAACGGTTTTTATTGGGATAACGCTTTTTTGAGCTTATTTTGGAAATGTTGTTAATAAAACGCGTTTGTTGTTACTTTTTTGTGTATGATCATTTTTGTTTTCAAAACATGTATAACTCATTTTGGTGTGTGTAGCGATTAACAACTATTCCAATGATAAATCATAAGAAAACCTGGATAAAAACTTATGATGCTATCCTGATAACGCAGTGAAAGTTCATTTTGATGGATGGGAAGAGGAGTACGATCAATGGTTAGACTGTGAAAGTTCTGATATTTATCCCGTATGCTGGTGCCAAAGCGTAGGACATAAATTAGAAGGACCTCCAATGTTTGAAACAAATTGCGCCCGTAGTGAAGTCGTAAACGTGAAGAATCATTGGGAGAATACAGAAGACCCAATCACTAAATTGATATTATTTAAAAAAAGCAGCTCAATTTCGGGAGGCCCGGAGAATGTTAGTGATTAGTTTAGATTCTCTTGGTTACTTAGATACTAAAAAGTTTTGATAAGTTGTCAATATAATTTTATTGAATGTCAGTTTTTAATCTTGAATAAAGATATAATTGCTTTTTAAGTGTTTTCGACAAAACACGCAGGTAATTGATTATTGGAAATTTCTCTTTTTAAGGCTCCGTTATTAGCCACTACGGTAAAATAATGAACCTCAGCTTCCACTGTTAACCACAAGATGGGGAGAGGATATGGTTTTATCCAAAATTTGGATCATATATTCTCAGAACTGGTAATTTAGTTGACCAAATAAGTGGTCAATGGTTAATTACCATTATAATCTTGAATAAATACTTGATCAACAGTGTACCGGACAAATAATCACGTGTCGCTTCCCACTGATCCCCACTTCCCATGCCAGTTCGTATCATTCGATACAATACCGAGTGATATATTTATTGAGATGTTATACGAGTAGTTTTCGATTTAATTTACATTTCTTATCTGTTAACCAGAGCCACCAGAGGTAACGAGGGTGAATTATTATCTGATTTGTTGTTGATACGTTGTGACCCTATTTATTATAAAATTTATATCTTTATTATTTTTCCGTCTTATTTCGATTATTTTTTATACAGTGTGGAAACCACTTATGGAATAAAATTCTTTATGTCATTATTTTAAAAAATAATAAAAAATGCCGAGACACGTCAACTTTTGAATTGAATTGTGCGTTATGTAAACATAAATGTAAGTGTACAGGGTGATTCACGTAAGTATGCCATGGTCGGTGTTGTTTTTTTAATGAAACACCCTGTATATTTGCATATTTTTGAAATCCTCTTAATGAACCGATTCCAACAAACTGAATAATGTATGGTCAATTATGAATTATACAGGGTGAAATTTTTATTTTTACAGTTATCAAACATACATAAAATACCTGATGTATTTGATTTTAATACATTAAAATAAATGCTTAAAATGTTCCCCACCTAGTTGTTGGCAATAGCACAGTCTCCTATAGAACTCCTTAACTTCGTTTAAATTTTGAGGTGATATATTCCGTATTTCTGTTGTTATCCTGTCTTTGAGGTCTACAATGCTAGTTGGTTGTGTTGCATATACTTTGTTCTTGAGATAACCCCACAGGAAAAAATCTAACGGCGTAAGGTCTGGCGATCTAGCTGGCCACTCGATAGTACCTCTTCGTCCAATCCATTTATTGGGGAAGATTTTACTTTTCCAGTATAAACTGTCAACACATCAACAACTGACAGAATAGAAAACAATCCACATTATTTACCGATTTTGTCTAATTATTGTCGTCCAATCCATTTATTGGGGAAGATTTTACTTTTCCAGTATAAACTGTCAACAATCAACAACTGACAGAATAGAAAACAATCCACATTATTTACCGATTTTGTCTAATTATTGGCGTTTTTAGGCAATTTTCAGGTATTTATGATAAAATTCATGGGCGTAGCAGGTTTTGTTTAATATACAAATACGTCTAATAATTAGTTAGTTTAGATTTTTGATAAATCAATATTTAGCTAATTTTAAAAAGTACCAATATTTCAAGTGTAATAAATTATTAATTTTAAAATTTCACCCTGTAAAATCCATAATTGACCATACATTATTTAGTTTTTTGGAATCGGTTCATTAAGAGAATTTCAAAAATATGCAAATATACAGGGTGTTTCATTAAAAAAAAACACCGACTATGGCATACTTGCGTGTCACCCTGTACATTTACATTTATTTTTACATAACGCACAACTCAATTCAAAAGTTGACGAGTCTCAGCATATTTTATAGTTTTCTAAAATAATAACATAAAGAATGTTATTTCATAAGTGGTTTCCACACTGTATATAAATTTTGTATGACGCTTTTTTTTCCTCCGTGTGTACGTCATGTTTGTTTCACGTTTTTAAAACCACAGGCAACTCTATCCTATCCTAAACTGGAACGAAAACAAGAACACTGTTGCCAGCTACTGTCTAAAATATTTACCAGATCTTAGCCTAAATACCGAAAATATCAAAAAACCATGACAAAACCTTTAATTTTACTCAAACCTACAAAAACAAACAATATTCAATTGAATAAATCAATATGAATAAATTAAATCACTTTTAAACATCTAACTTAGCTTAATGTGATTTATTATTATAAAGAGAAGATATAATGCGAGATCTTTGATTGTCTATATGAAAAACGCTTTGAAGTCGTTCGTGTATAACTAATACTTTCGCTATTAAAAGTTAACAAGCCAATATTATTGCATTACACACGTTGTACCAGTGTACATTTAGATTATCGAGAGTACGAAATCTGATACAATTGTACACGTTCTGGCAACACTGGATTGGAAAATTAGAGTCTCATATCGGAAACTATCCTTTCGATATATACCTATCACTCGAATGATACTGATTCAGTCAGCTCTCTCTGATGCCAAATCGGTTCAACCAAATAAGACTGAGTTTTTGGCTACCATATTTGAATTACGGCGCTAATTATGCCGCTTTTATTACATTCAGTTCTTGATAAAATAACAATATTTTCGCTGCATTGTCACACATTTGTCTATAAAATACTGTTATGAAGGATGTGTCACCTTTATATCATTTCAATCTTCATTGCCCAAAATTGGGGATATTTGACAACGTCTGTTGAATTTATTACTAACAAGAAACCCATATAAATTATGATGCACACTACCTTAACAGTTTGGCAATCGATATAACACCTTATGTCTCATCTAAAATTATTAATAAAAATTAACTTAATGAAAAACGTAAGCCATGTTTTTACGGTCATATTTTCATTCAATAACGGGCCCTTAACATTGGTAACCAAATTTGACTACATTCGGCTGAAATACTAGCTACACATTTATCTGCATTTAATTGTATTAAAGCATTCTTTGATTTTTCGTCTTTTATTATTGGGCTCTTTCAATATTATTTTTGTCGATTCCCATTGAATTTTATGCCCCTCTTCCCAAGCATGTTTACAAATACCTGACTTAAGGAACTCCCTATATTTGATGTATTTTTTATGTTCACTTATTCGGACTTTCAATGGTCTAGATGTTTCACCTAAATAGAATTTGTCGTATTCACAAGATATCTGATATATGCAATTTTTTGAAGATTGTTTTTCATTTTTTGGTTTCGTTTTTGTCAAAGTATTGTTAGATTTAAAGCTGTTCGAATATTAAATTGATTACCAATTTTCTTAATTATTTCTGACAAACCCCTAACATACGGTATTGTCAAGTTTTTAAAAATTATGTTAGCTGAAATACTAATATTATTGTTATTATTATGGGGTATTAACAATGAGCCTTTCTCTATATTCTTGATTTCTTCATTTACAAATTCTCCCGGGTAATTATTGGCATTTAAAACATTTTTCAGTAGAGTTTTCTCCTTTGTGAACTGATTATCATTAGAACAAATGATTCTGGCCCTATCGTATAAAGATTTTACTACCCCTTTTTTAAAGCTTATAGCATGATTTGATTCAAAATTCAAATACCTATTAGTGTATGGCTTGCGATAATAGGTATTTGAATTTTGAATCAAATCATGCTATAAGCTTTAAAAAGCGGGTCGAAATAAAAAATAAAATACATCATTGTGGTTTGATTCCCAAAAGAATAAGAGAAAAAAGAATAAGTAAT
The DNA here is from genome assembly GCA_910591675.1 of Galerucella calmariensis. Classification (NCBI taxonomy): domain Eukaryota; kingdom Metazoa; phylum Arthropoda; class Insecta; order Coleoptera; family Chrysomelidae; genus Galerucella; species Galerucella calmariensis. The sequence goes on along the minus strand of CAJUYG010000384.1, from coordinate 114,463 downwards.
GCCACAAGGAACTCACAGAAGACACTTTGGATATTTAGATTTTGTTCAGTGGCTGCAATTGTTACTAAAAATGTCAAAATTGCAAACTTATCGTAAATGAACTTGTCCCTTATGCACTAGAAGGCGGATATATATAATGGCATGGTCACTAACAGCTGATACTTACTGTTACAGAATGAATTAAAGTGGCAAATGGATGTCAGTGAAAATAACAAAAAAACCCACATGTGTACACTTACAAATTTTCTACTTCTGCCCCTCAAGTAAAGCTTACAACACTGTTCATGAATTTCTGACAGATCACTCACTGAAACCATTTGAAAGTATATATTTGTAATCTAAATTTGAGAAGCATACTTGTGTCGACTTCTCCTATATGTATAATGTCCTAAAGATGCATAAATTATTATTATATACCCATGGTATGCATATGCAAGCTTATGGTGCAGTGACTGGTGAGTAATCCTGTCAGTTTCTTTGGCCAGGATGTGTTCCTGCTTAAGAACATGACATCAGTACGTTTAGCTTCAATTCACACATCTATGTAAGTGCTGCAGTTTTGGATATACATAATACTGGGTTGGAACCAGTGAATTCCATTTTAAACTTTATATTCTTGTAACAAACCAGTAATGAGGTCATTTAAGTATATCTGTATCTGTATCTGTAGAGTAGGGAGGGTGAGTGTGTAGGCTCACAGCACTTAGGCTACATGTGACCCATTGTACATCCTCCCGAGAAGTTGTCCTCCTAGGTCATTGTCCATCCTGTCCTTCTCAGGAAGGTGGACAGGTCACTGGGAGATATCTCCTTCCATTTAAGTATAAAGTGATAACTGAAGTAAATGTTGGTTATATAGGATTAACAGACAATTTGAAATAATATATTCAATACAGATTATATTTTGATGTAGCAGAATCCAGGGAAATAATTATTAGTAACAATTTTTTTCAAGTAGATTTCAAAGTTCCCTCTCAACTAATCCAAGGTTTTGAGTTAAAATATTTTATCTTGACCAATTTCATACTCATTAAATGTGGGTTCAACTAACACTCATCTGCTGTTGTTTTTTAAAGTTACAATTATTTAAAATATTGTTAAATGTGCCAAGTGTACACCCATTTGAACTGAAAATAGTATACCAAGCGAAGTTTTTCTAGACCAATTTATTCTTAAATCGTAGTCGTTAACTACAAGCCCTACATAAAAATCAATTTAAATGCAATACCAAGTATTATGTAATAATTGGTATTGAAACATTTCAAAACATGAACATAATAAAGGATTTAAATTAAATTAGTACTTACCAGCATTGTTGAAACGGAAAAAGGAAGAGAAGGCCGAATTAGTTAAGTAGATTTTATCACGTACGTGAAATCACCTCCACTGTTTAATGGCAAGTGATAGATAATGAAAAATAAAAAAGTCGATTAGGACGTCCTTTGACCTCTAAAAATTATTCAACATTCAAGCTGATTCAAGTGAAGTTGGTTGACGTTGACATTCCAAGTCAAGAGGGTTTAGTCCAAGGTTAGTAGACTTGGGTTTAGTCCACAGAAGTGAAGGAAGTAGAATAGAAATGAGGTCTTCGTCGAAATTCCTTGCAGGCTGGAAACCATAGACAAAATATTACATATCTCTCATACTGCAAACTTTCACTTCGACTTGCACTTCGTGCCAGGGCACGTATTCTTAAGGGACTAGTGAGAATCTAACCAATGAGATTGATGCATTACGGGTTGCCTGAAACGAGAGAGATTCAATCTCTCATGGTTCGGACCGATAGAGAATCTCGCCAAAAGCGGTGAGAAGCTTAGAAACATGCGTATTGGATTTCATCCGGTGATATTGCAGATCTCACTATTGCCTTTAAAAATATGACAAATTTGAAACTCTCATGTTTTAGGCAACCATGCAATACACCTATCTCATTGGTAAGATTCTCACTAGTCCCTTAAGAATACGGGCCCAGGTATCGGGAAGAGTGGAATTCGATAGATGGCGCTCTTAAATGTCAATGTCATCTTAGCAACGCGTAAAACAAGCTGCCGTATATGCCCTTTGCTATTTAAGCAAAGAACACACCAGGGTGTATTCTTTGATTTAAGTGGTTTCATTTCGCTGTTTTAGCTATTTTCAGTGTGTGTTTTGTGAAACTTTCGCTTTTTCTCTGATTGTGCTTTAGTATTTTGTGTTTTTAAACTAAATTTTGACTCCTAAGATTTTCATTTTTGGAGTAATAGGTATGTGGAAAGTATAACAAGCGTTCAATGGGTCCTTTAAGTGCTTCAGATGCTTCAATCCCAAAACAAGTATTTTATTTGAAAACTTACTGATAATTTTTCACTTCGTGCAGCTTTGTTTTGAATATACATGTCACAAAGCTAAATAAAAACGAATATTAGGTTTATTTGAACACGCGTTTGACTTTGGGGCAAATGACGTCATAAGGTCTGGAGTTATGTTGGCAGTATTTATCAGAATGGCTGGCCAATTGTTGCTACGGCTACGGTCGAGGCCAAAATATCCAACGAAGAAGCAAATGTTCCTCGTTTTGGTCAGCTTCTTTCGAGCTTTTGCTTTTTTGAACCATGGTTTTTGTCTGTTTTCATCTCGAGGGACGTAAATTAATATTTTGCTTGGGCAATTTATATAACAAAAACAAATAATCCAATATGAAAGAGAATATCAAAGGAGCGGGTAAACATACAATGCGGTCCTCCCACCACCTCAAATTTAGTAGCCGAAGTGCGCATGCGTCCAAGTAACCTTTAACCTTCCATTCGATGTAACTGAATGTGAGCTGATTAGCGCAGTTGGTAGGGTATTGAGCTTACAACTCAGGGGTCCGAGGTTCGAAACCCGGTTAGGTGCTTGGTTTTTTGTTTTTTTTTTATTTTCTATTTCCCATTTTTTTTATATTTTTATACATAGTTACACTTTGATCAACCGGGTTTGGGCCTGGGTTTTCTTGTTTTTTTTAGTTTTATATATCTGATATTTACATATTCACTTCAATATTGTTATGTTACTACTAAATTTGACAAAGTATTGAGTCATGCGCAGTTGATGGAGCCCCATTGTATGTTTACCCGCTCCTAAGATCAATATCAATTTCGAGGTTACATGAGATGTCAAAATCAAATACCAGGGAAGAAACTTTACAAATCCTAGGGAAATAAGGGTCGTTTCCAAGGTCGTAGGCTCTTTGACGTCACGAAGGATGGAGGAGTACTTTTGATAATTTTTTCAGGATAGAAATCAAGCTCCAACAAAAAAAATAAGGGGATATTTTTTCATGAAATACTTTAATTTGAACCAATAAAAAAAATTACTGGAAAGGCCCATTAACTGTTTAGTTTTAGGCCTGATTTCGTGTTTTTATTTTATTTTTGATATAATTATATCTACAAAAGTTGCAGGGAAGGTAGGTTTGTATTGAGTAATATGTTAAATCTGTAATACCGACTTATTTTCTCTTTGATCTGAAATGGAAACAAGAAATAGAATAACAGAATATTACCTCAGAATTGATGACAGTTGAGTTAAATAGAAAAACATCTTTCCGTGCAACCGGACGCAAAACAAGCATTTTGCGGCCTCTGTTGCGGCCGTTACCAGAGTGATGGCCGACAAAAAATTTCACGGCCGTTCCCATAGTGACTGCCGGCGAACTGAATTTTTACGGCCGTTCCCATAGTGACTGCCGGCAAACTGAACGCCACTACAGCATTTGACATTTCTGAAATATGACAATAACAATGTATTTCGAACCAAAAACTAACTGTCTTTCCTAAAGAGACATAATGTTTATTGAAATTATGTAATTTTCATGGTTGCACGAAAAATATTGTGTATACTATGGCCGCGAAATGTTTTCGCGAGATTATTTTGCCTCGGCCGGAGCGGCCTCGGCGATAATCTCTCTCTCGAAACGCGAAAAAGCATTTTGCGGCCTTAGTATTCAAATAACTATTTCAAACTTGTCACTGACACAAAATTAAACAAATAAAGTACGAATTTACGGTGATTACGTTGACTTGATAATACAAAAGCAATGCAAAACGAATTATTTTACCCGTTGCAACAGTTACAATTTTTTCCGCCAGAGGTCTCATTGAATTCTACTCCGCCCAATAGGACATGCGCAATAATTATTGTTATTTGTTTTGTTTTGGAACTTTTTTTTGATTGGTCGTGCGCTGTAACACACCTTGTCGATGATATTCTATTGTCAGTGTGATGACCATAAAATAAAGCAATGTTGTCAGATATATTTTCTAAAATTGTTGGGCTCACTATACAAATGTTTCCCATTACTTCAGTAAACTGTTAGCTCGTGATGTTCTCAGGAAGCTAGTTTGGAAATATTTTAAAAAAATACATAATATCAATTTATTGGTAAGCATTAAAAAAAGGTGCTCGAAATTGCTGTAAAAAGAGAAATTAATTAAAACAACTTCATGTATGCCCTCTATATTTAAGAAAATTTTGTATATCTGGCAACGCAGATGAACTAGTTGCAAGTGTTTAGTAATCCAGTACATTATTGTTTGTAATATAACGGAGTAACGGGTCACTTACTTAGGCGGACCACTGTAACATAAAAAAATGTATGTCCTATGGTGGTAAGCCTGCTATGGCAACAGTCTACATTCAGGGGCGTGTGTGAATTTTGTTTTAAAGAAATATTTAAAATGATAGTTGGTGTTCGGGTGAGTTTAGTGAATTGATATCAATATAATATTGATTGTTTGTTCGTGGAGTTGAGTGAATTGATATCAATATGCCTACCTAATATTTATTTGTTCGTAGACGTTAGGGTGAGTTTTATGAATATAATGTATTTGTAATTACTAATTAATTAGAATGGCATTTTGGAGACCATTTGAAACATGTTATTAACGGATTGTTTACGGGTTTTAGAAGGACAACATAGTACCAACTTTAGATGTTAAGTAGAAATTGAGAACAGTTTGAGCACCACTTATGGAGTGTGAAACCGGATGAATTAAGGAGAGTGGTGAGTTCGGAATACAATTTTTCCAAGTCATTTAAGTCATCGCAGCCACCTAACAAATCATCAACATAGGTTTGGGTTAAAAGAATATTGGAAGCTAAAGGGAATTCAACTTTATGTTTCTGAGCAACTTCCTGCAATACACGAGTGGCGAGGTATGGAGCTGAATTTGTTCCATAGGAAATAGTTAATAACTCGATGCATCTTAAAGGAAGTGTGGGGTTATCTCTCCAAAGTATATTTGTCAAAAATGTTTGGGAGGGATTTATCTTTATCTGTCTGTACATCTTCTCAATGTCAGAAGTGAGCACATATTTAAAAGAGCGAAAGCGTAACAAAATGTCAAAAAGGTTAGGCTGAACTTGATATCCTTTAAGCATTATGTCGTTTAGAGAGATGCCTGTATTAGTTCTACAGGATGCGTCGAAAACAACCCTAAGTTTTGTTGTGATGCTGTCCTCACGAATGACAGCATGGTGTGGCAAAAAATATTTGGGTTTTGAATTTTGATTAGTTTCAGATAGTGGGACATACTGACCATGACCCAGATCAACATATTCATCAATGAATTGTTTATACTTTAAAAAGTAGGTGCAATCTTTTTGAAATTTCTTTTCTAAGTTCAAGAATCTGTTTTTTGCAGTGTAAAGAGATTGACCTAATTTGAGGTTTTCACAAGGGGTTTTTAGGGGCAAATTCACCTGATAAGATCCATCATCAAATTGTTTAGTAGTGGACACAAAAATTTCTTCACATAACTTTTCATCAGGAGATATATGTGTTATTTCTGGAACTTCCTCTGATTTCCAGAACCTTTCAACTAAAGTTTCCAGTGTACATTGATCACTTACTTGTGTGAGCATTGATACACTAGAGGTGGGAGAGAAGTTACCTGATGAGCATGTTAATACATTAGAATTAGAATATTTTTGAGGGCGCAAAAGAGGAGCGTTGCCAGCTATCACCCAGCCGAGGAGGGTGTTTTGTAGCACGGGTAAGTTTTTACCTAATCTTAAGAAACCATCACTCATTAAATCATAATAACAGTCAGCTCCGATGAGAAAGTGAACCTCTGCCGGCTGGAAATAAGTCGGATCCGCAAGCTGAGTGTTGGGGGGTAACTTTATTTTTGATCTATCCACTATGGCTTGGGGAAGTTTACATGTAATTTTCTCAAGAATAGAACAAGAAGCATTAAACTTGGAGCGATTAATAGTAGAGTGAAAAACAATATCAACTGTTTGCTGAGAGAGGGTGGCACTTAAACCAATGCCTGAAACGTTCAACTTTTTATTGTGAGGAGTGTAATTCAACTTTTCTACTAAACTTTTGCTCATGAAAGAATTTTGTGACCCGGGGTCAAGAATTGCTCGAGCTTTAACACGTAAACCTTGTGAGCTATATAAGTAAACTAGAGCAGTACCCAAAAGCACAGAGGAGTCTTTAGTACTTATAGCTGAGAGAGAATGAGTCATGTTGGAAGAGTTTTGCTGATTTTCAGTAACTACTGGTGAGTTGAGATCACGCAAACTATTTGGGTTGCTTTGAAATTCCCTATTGGGAGATGGGTTGTGAGAATTATTTCTTGGTGAGGTGTTTGTAGTATGTGACGACGAACTAGTAGAGGGTTGGTGAGTAATTGACTGTGAAGGGTGAGTATTTCTTTGGGAACGATAATCCGCATTTCCAGAGTGTTGATGTGAAGAGAATCTATTTCTACTTTGATTGGTGGGGTTATAGTGAAGGAGGGTGTGGTGTTTCCTACCACAAACATTGCAACCTCTACTTTGGCAATTCATAAAAGTGTGAGCAGATCCGAAACAATTGAAGCAAAATCCTTTAGACTTTACAAAATTTTGTTTCTCGGTGTAGCTCATATTTTTAAACTTTAAGCAAGAGTAAATTTTATGGGTCTTATCATTACAATATTGGCATCCATTTTGGCTCTGTCGACCGATGTGATTATTACTATTATTATTATTGATACTACTGAAAAGTGTTGCTTTCGTTTGCTTTTTTAAAAGACCTTCATTATTATCCAATGATTTTAAATTCTCTAAGCATTTTGATCTGTCATCTAAAAATGTCAAAAATTCATCAAGTGTAGGCAATTCATCTGAGTTTCTATCAAACTCAAAACTTCTCTTACTATTAAAATCTAACTTGCGTTCTAATGAATAAACTAATATTAAATCCAAAAGTTGAGTGTCTGTTAATTTATAGTTTTTTAAAGCTTCATAGTTTTTACTTATTTCAGTGTGAAATTCTCTAAGAGTAGTAGATGTACCTTTCTGCACAGGTTTTATGTCTAAAATTGCAGTCAAAAGACTATTTATCACCAGAGTTTTCTTTTCATATCTATGTTGCAAAATTTCAATAGCAGTGTGAAAGTTTTCATTAGTAAGTTCTCAATCAATTTTAAAGGTTCACCTGTCAAATAAGTCTTTAAATAAATGAAACGTTGAATATTCGTCAGATATTTATTTTCAATTATTAAAGCAGAAAAAATTTGAAAAAATGGAACCCATTCTATTCCAGTACCTGAAAACTGTTGAATTCTAATTTCCGGTAATTTTACTAATGGGGGGGGGAGAGACGGGAGAAAAAAGTGGAGATGAACGTGGTGGGGTGGGAGTTTTCATATCTTCCAAGTCTTTAATCTTTTGCTGAATTTTAGACAAAACATCATAATATCTATCTTCAATTAAATCTCTATCTTCAGTATTCTCCTCTACAGCTAAATATATATCTAACAAATCTTGAGCCTGACAATATTTTTCAAATGCACTTCTTAACTGTTCTTCGCGACCTTTTAAACTGAACACATTGTCTGTGGTATCAATGTTTACATCAACCCAGTTTTCAATTCGCGTAATAGCAGATTTTGCTACTGTTCTGTTTCCTTTAATTTCGTTGAAATTCATTGTTTCAAAGCACTTATTAGCTGGGGACACACAAGGGCTTGAATTTTTATAACAAAATGTGGTTGGAGAAAGTGAAAATAACCGATTTCAAGTTTACAATGAGTTTACATTTACAACTACAAATGCAATGAAATGGTGGGAAACGCTAGAGCAGTGTATAGACATATCAAATCAAAAAAAATATCTGCAAACATGCAAATAATATGGTGGGAAACGCTGGAGTTTGATTAGCTTCTAGTCATATAGGTACACATATCAACTACAATATAAAATAAATTCTAAGTGTATCAAAATAATATCAAAAATTTGAGTTGAAGTCACAGCGGTGAGAATTAATGGTGAGATATGAGATAACTTTTTTTTAGAGAAGTATTTCTTAGCGTACAAAAAAATTAGTTTAGTTTTAAAGATCCCTTTCAAAAATCTTTTAATTAATAGATACTGTTCCTCTGAAAATGAAAACAATAAGGGGTGAGCGGATTTGTGTGTGTTAAGGCTGATGTAGGAAACTCCATTTTCAAGCTCTGTCTGAACAAATTCCATGGATACCACGTTTGCCAAGGCCAGTATGGTACAATTAATATATCTGTTGCATTATCTGGGATTATTATGTTTAACACTTGTGGAATCAAGGGAAAAGGTGGAAAAGCATAAAAATTTATATCGTACCATGAGATTGTAAAGGCTTCTCTGTAAAAGAATCGGGATCTTTGGGCCATGATACATATTTTTCACATTTGGTATTCAATTTTGAGTCAAATGAATCAAGTTCTGGTGTACCAACCTTGTTCATGACTTTGATGTACTCTTTTCCACATAAAGCGTACTCAGTTTCGATCGATGTAGAACCTCGATTCTTTGTCAGCTTGTATGTTGTCTTTTGTATTGATGTATGTATATATATATATATATATATATATATATATATATATATATATATATTTAGCTCCTTGCACCAATCCCAGATTTGTGATGTGACCGAATTAAAATGTCTGTGTTTAACACCGCCCATGCGGTTCATATTAGAGATTGCAGTGGTATTATCTAATCTTAGCAAAATGCGACAGTTAGTTTTATTAAGAGCAGAACATGTCAATCCATAATACGCTGCTATTTATTCCAAATGGTTAATGTGCCAATTTTGTTGTTCTATAATCCAAAAACCATGCGTGGCTTCCCCGTTAGCAAATGCACCCCAACCGGTTGTCCAGGCATCCGTAAATATTACCACAATAAACTATTTTCGCTTAAAATGGAAATTTGAATTCTTTTTCAATGTATCTATCCATCAATCAATTTCTGGGTGTAAATATTCTGGTAGACATAACCGCACTGTAATCCGAACGGGATTTTTTTAAGTTTAAATATTTTAATCTTTCAAAGTTTTTAGTGTGCGTGGCCAACCATATGGTATTGCGGAACATGTGGAAATTAAAGACCCCAAGATCCCAGCAAATTCACGAATTTGGATCGTTTTCTTGGTCTTCAGTTTAATTGAAAGATGAAGTTTATTTTATCTTTTTCCCTTGGTAACGACATTGACATGTTCAAAGATTTGAATATAAATCCAAAAAACTGGCATGTTTGAAAGGGAATAAAATCTCTTTTTTTATGATTAATAGCGAAACCCAGGTTTTTTAATAATTGTCTAGATGTTTTAATGTTTTCGGAACATACATATTGGTACTTACCGAAAATCAAAATATCATCAAGGTAAATTACAGATAAAATACCTTGAGTTCTTAAATGTTGCATAATGGGTTTGAGAAGTTTAGTGAAAATGTATGGTGCTATATTTAAACCGAAACACAGACAAGAAAACTCATATAATTTCTTATCAAAAAAAAAAAAAAAACTTAAATATTTTTTATGACATTTGGCGATTGGAACTAAAAAATATGCGTCCCGTAGATCCAAAGAAGCTATAAAACAGTCTTTCTACGAGAGATTTTAAAGCGTTCGGTAATCCTCTAATTTAAAATGTGGTGCTGATATAGTTAAGATTCTCATATTTAGAATAAACCTGAAAGTGCCGGTTGGTTTATTCATGAGGGAAAAGGGCGATAAAAACCATTCATTTTTCTCTTTGCATTGCTGCACAGCCCCTTGCTTATTAACTCTTGAATAACTTTTTCCGAGACAATTTTCTCAGTTATAGTGAATGTTCTATTATGCTAAACATTTCTTTGGATCAGTTTGGAATTGATCGGTAGTTTGAAGCCTCCAATGTAATTTATGAAGAAAAGGGTTTTTAGTTATTTTAAGCCACTGAGGAACAAAATATCGCAGTCTACCTGCCAGGTTACCTACCTGCGTAACTTCTACAGATCCCTGTGATGTTGGAGGTTCCGTAGGTAGCACTCCCTCCTTAACTTCTACAAATTCTTATGATGTTGACGGTTTCGTATATTTCGATAGGACGTGCGAAGGTTCGGTTGGCGTCCTTTCAAAGTCATTTTTTGAACTTGAACTGAATCTCGTTTCCTGTTTTTAAAATTCCGGCGCTTGTAGTTAGAAGATTTCTGATTTTCGAAGGAATCAGGGATCTTGATATCTCGGCTGGTGTTTTCAACTTCTTTAGCCACCTTGCATTTTTCGGAAAAAACATCACCGAATGAATATTTTCCCGGAGGTGTGTCCTGGGCTGCTTTTTTGACTGCAGCGGATAGTTTAGAAGACAATAAATACCGTCTGTGTGTATTTATTCCATGAATGCCTTCTGCTGTGAGCCTTGCAGCATCCACTAGAATGTTTGTTTCCTCGCTTTTCTCCAGTGAACTGTTTAGGCAAATATTACAGAATAATTCTGTAATCTTTGGTTCAGGGCTTAACCCAAAGCGGTTAATCCTTTCTCCAAATTATTTTCAACTTTAGATAAATATATATCAGTATTTTTCTGTTCATTTAAAAGCAGAATGTGTACTTCAGCATTGACCTGAGAAACTTGGAGTATGGTCCCATTAGAATGGGTCGGGTATTTTTCATATTACTTTCAGATGATCTTTATCGGTCCATTTAAGAATATAAGAAGAACAACGTGTTAAGATTTGATCATTCAAAGGAGAACCTGTTGCTCCCTCACTCTCCGAGTGAGCGCCTAGAAGATCGATCATCTAGATCACTTCCTTTTGTAGAGACCTATTCTGGTCTTGTAGGCACATGAACCTGGTCCTGTGTGGTATTGTTTGAACTATAGTGGTATACCGAACCGCTTGAGGAAGATCCAGATTCATCACCTGAGAAATGGGAAATTCATCATTTTCAGGATGTCGAACAACAATAAAAATTGTTTTATTCGCTCACTGTGTAGAAGCAGCGACAAAAATATTTTATAAACTTTAAAATGTGGTCCTTTTCATCTCTTAACTGATAATGAAAACCCTGCATAATGAAATAAGCAAGACAGGTAAATTGAAGAAAACTAAAGATAAGGTCCACGTTACAGACGATCGATAAACGCATCGCTGATTTTTATTACTGATTTTTAACACCAGTGGCAGAATACGTAACATTCTATGCCACATAAAGCGGCAGTATGTACGTTGGCTTACACAACCCACATAAAGTAGAGTTATTGCATATTACTGATTTTCACCCCCGGTGGCAGAATACGTAACATTCTATGCCACATAAAGCGGCAGTACGAACGTTGGCTTACACAACCCACATAAAGTAGAGTTATTGCATATTCTGTCTATCAGTATTTCTTTGTGAAAAGAATTACCAAAAAGTACAACTCTTTCACGTTAAGTTAGCAATTACGTATATATTTGTCTTCATATTTATTACAACCAAAAATTAACAATAATTATTGTACTTACATTCTGAAGAGTTGCTTGCCAGCTTACGCATTAACTTTTCAAATAATTTTTTGTACTTGTTTTTAGATTTTCAAGATTCGCGTTATCTTTTCGGCATTTTAAGTTTTTATAACACTGCACTTGTGAACACTTTCGCACAACAATGAATAATGAGGGGTTAAGGGACGACGAGATATGACACAGGTACCTAGAAAGACTGGATAGCTGCACAATTGACATTTTGTAGATGATGAATACACTACAGTGTGTTATATATTGGAAACCAGATGTGAAGTATAATCAATTCGTAATTTGTATTGGCTAAGTCTTCACCACCGTGGTGTATATACAATTTTTTTCATTACTAGCTAAATTTGAGACAAAAATAAAAAATAATTGACATTATACACTATTTCAATGATAAAATATTACTTACCAATTAATCTTTAATGGGAAAACGGTGCATATGAATTTCTTTATTTTTGTTAAACATTCAAACACCCAGCAATGAAAAACCATCATTCCTTCAGTTCACAAAAGGTGGGTTATGTTTCACATTGAGCTTTGAACACATTTGCCATGGACCTGTGCAACTGAAAAAAAAAACAAATTACAGCGATAGTGCGTTCACTACACAACACCTTGGGTGTGAGAGTTATATTTGGGTTCAAAGTGAGTGTTCATAAAACATTTAATATATACCGGGTGGCCAACTGAGAACGGCCGTCGGCCATATCTCGGGAGTGGATTATAGCACAGGTTCGGGAAAAAAAATGTATAACAAAAGTGGCATCGAGAAACGCCAGGAAAATTTTTCAGGATTGTAGGTCCACCGCTAGAGGGCGTATTTAAAAGTTGAAATTTTAAAATGCAAAATTTTCAAATCTCACTCACTCCAGGAGCATATTTAATATTTCAATCAGACTCCTCGACAAATTCTGCATATTTTTGATAGGACAAGTTTAAGTCTATCTCTTCAAATAAGAGGTGGGAAGAGTGGAAACCTTGTTACGAAAAAACCCTGTAATTCCGGTTCTGCTCAACCGATTTTAATAAACTTGGATGTTGTTTGGAAGAGCTTATGTTGAACAATCGAAAATTTGTTAATATGAAGCAATCTGATCAATAACATAAATGTTAGAGGGCGCAGTTTTATTTTTTTAAATATTGTGTTTTTTAGTCACAATTTTAAATGGAAGCATACAAATGGAAGTAGGTCTTCAAAAAGAAGACTGAATTGGTAATAAAACACTGCAAACCAAAAGGCGATATCCCTTTCCCATCCTGAGATATCGTAAGAAACAGATAAATGGCGGGAATTGATCTTTCAACGTCTAGAAGGCTGGTGAAGTAAGCTGTGCTACATTTTTTATTGTATAAATGTGTTATATTTGTTTTCAAGCGATGTGTTAGTAAATCGAGAGCATAAAATATCAATAAAAATCGATATTTTCCCAGCACCAACGAATACAGTTCAAAATATTAAGCCCCAGTTGTACATTGAACGTTTCTACAAACATTGGTTTAGTGAAAAAAGTGTGTTGTACCATACGGATTTAGGGATAAACTATACAACAGTATAGGAAATTGAACGGATGTTCAGGAATTTGTTTGGTTCAGTTAAGTTGGACTTTATAGGCTGTAATTGTACAACCCGGCCTAATTATCACGATTCAGGTCGCGTTGTATCAAACACCCAAACTCGGTTTAATGATATCTATAACTGACGTTTTTCGTTTGTCCAGTAGGTAACTACTTATATGTACCTCATTCTTATCATACCGAAATTATCATTAAGCCAAAGTCTTACTTGTGAAAACATGACTAATGTATTTGCCGCCATTTTATGTCCAATTTCAATGAAACACCAAATTATTTAATGGAATTATCCTTTGATGAGTGAATATATTCCTAACTAACAAAATGATAATTACCTGAGTGAGGCAAAGTAAAGTGAGAATGTACCTATAATAGAAATAATGAAAGGCCTGGCGAAAAAAATCGGTAATAACATGTTAATGCAGAGTCAATGCATTTAAAGTCATTTTTCGTTCACTAACAACGAATGCCTTCAATGTGTTTTATTGATATGATTATACTATTTTAGATTGTACCCATATCACATGGTCCTACACCAAAGTTTGAATGTTCAAGATTTCGATACCAGGTTGGATTTTTGCAACTGGTTCCCACATATGATACACGACATTGAAGCTGCTGTTTTCTCTACTCGTCAGCGACTGATTTCATGCATTGCAAATGATGGACGACATTTCGAACATCTAGGGCGGCACTAATTACTTACCCAGTTATTTATCGAAGGTTCCAATTGTTCGATTTATCTTATTATTTTGAAACTCGTTCTCATTGTTAGTAGCGACAGCATAACATTTAGGTAATCTTGTGGCAACCATAACATCAGTATGATAACAGTTCAAATTACTGCAGACCAGTGTTGAATCTTCTCATTCAGGCTAAATTCAATAATGCCTTCTAGACGCTGGAATAACAAAACCTGCCATATACCCTTCTATCTCAGGATAGAAAAGAGATATCGCCTTGCGAATTGCAGTGTTTTATTACTTATTCAGTCTACTTGTCAAAGACTTACTTCAATTTGTATGCTTCCATTCGAAATTGTTACAAGAAAACACAATATTTGAAAAAAATAGAACAGCGCCCTTCAGCATTTATGCTATTGATCAGATTGTTGATCAGATTTCGATTGTTCAACAAAATCTCTTTCAAACAACATCCAGTTTATTAAAATCGGTCAAGCAGAACCGGAATTATAGACTCGAGCTTGTCATATTAAAAATATGCAGAATTTGTCGAGAAATCTGATTATAATATTTAATATGCTCCTTAATTGAGTGAATTTTTAAAAATTTTGCATCTCAAAATTTTAACTGTCAAATACGCTCTCTAGCGGTGGACCTACAATTCTGAAAAAAATTTCCAGGCGTTTTTCGATACCACTTTTGTTATACATTTTTTCCCCGAACCTGTGCTATAATCCACTTCTGAGGTATGGCCGACGGCCGTTCTTAGTTGGCCACCCGGTACATAACTCTCTACACCACAACGCACCACAAGAAGCGTTTTTCCCGACGTATGACACTGTTTTTTTTTTGCTCCTCACCTAGCCCATAGGTATGATTATAAACGCACTCCTTAAGTCATCAGTCACTTTTGGCTGAGCGCGAATTTTAAACTTATGTCGTTTTGATCCAAATATCTCTCCATTATTGACATAGATTGATAATAGAAAAGTTATTAACCGCTTAAAGAGAAACTCAACATCTTAGTTGGCTAGAAGACGCAACAGTTGTGAATGGATGATAAAAGAAAATTGAGGTATTGTGAGATCTATCACCTTTATCGCAAATATTACTTATCGGTAGCTTTATTTATGGAATTATTAACTGTAAGAGTTTTCGTCTTCCCAGCTATATGTCTCTGATTGACGATCCAGAAATGCACGTAACTTTGAATAATTCTCTTCATTGATTCCGTTATTTATGTTGAGTGTTCTTTTTAGCATGGAGTAGAAAATCCATAGAGACGATGCTTCATATTTAGTAATAAGTTAACTGAAATATGCCCAAAGTACTTTTTGCGATGAGATAACGATCTTTCTGCTCCATCAATCTTGAAAAGTTTTGTTTTCACCTTTTACCTTCCGTAGCTAACATGATTAATTTTAACAAGAAAGCTAACATTCGTCTCTGAAACCGACTAAGAAAAATATGACCTCGGTTTTTATTTTGACACTTCTCCAATTTTTTTCCGGAGCCAACTTATTCTGAATTTTCTATACTTTTTTATCTTCATCTTTTCATTCATTCAAACGTTTGGGTTGTGCTCAACAGCCCGGGCACTTGACCTAAGTCATTGTACCATTTATCTTCATCTTGTTCCAATACATAAAAGTTCCAACAGGTATTAAGTGCATTCGGCAATCGGTTTCAATTCGTATGAATCTTCGTTTCTAAGTCTTTCTCCGGAAACTAATTGCCAATAATGCCGATAAAACAAATTCTGGAGAAAATTGGCTGGCCTCTTTGTGTACGCTTTATATCGATCGGTGTTGGTATTTTCCAGTTTCGAATGCTACGTGGGTGGATGTAAAGTAATACACAACCCTATTAATAAAAGTGACCATTCCAATCACGCGGGTTACACGTTTATTCGATTTCAATTTTTTTTGTTATGCATGTAAGACGATTGTTTACAGCAGTAGGAATTGAAAATGTCAACCAAATCATTATTTGTGTACAAACTGTCTAAACTTATACCAACTTCAAATTAGCACGTATCTTGGAAATATAAAAATCTTAAATTGAAAGTAATGGCACATTTATCGGGAAAACAGCGAGTCGAAATCTCAATGCTAGTTGTACATGGTGATCGCAAACGTTCCCATAACGAATCAGCTCTTCTTTACAGCCATTTAAAATCCTGAATGCCCTACTATGAGTAGATCCACAGTGACGAAATAAATAAACAAATTTAATGAAACTATATAGTGTAATAGTGTATTTCATTAGGGGTCTGGGAATAAAGATTCTTCCATATTCCTATGAACATATCAGAATACCGACACAAGCCTAATTTGTTACCATCAAAATCCAGGTCGAGATATAAACACGAGTATCAACTTTTCATAAAATGTCGAGATCTCAAAAAAACTACAAATGATGATATTCTTCTAGTTTATTTTTGGCACACGGAAAAAAAAATCGGAGATCAGAAAAATTTTCCGTGCGCTGTTCTAAAAATTCCACCCTCACATCTTTGTAAAAACAGTGGTTTCAGATAAGTATAATAAGAAGTATATTCCAAGGTCTGATAGAACGAAAAGTGCAGCTGATGCAAACTTTGGATGTTCTATAAAACATCTACAAGTGTATTGGCAATAAACCATGGTATTTGTGACTGGTCTATACAAACTATTCAGAGCAAAAATGATTCCTATCTGTATAAATTTTAAAATTTCCAAGAATTGGAAGAGGATGATTTTGATAGACGATAGCAATTTTGCGAAGGAATAACAGGGGAAATTTTTTGATAGTTCCAAAAACCAATCAACTTTACTCATTTTTTATCATATGAACAATTTCATCCAATCATGTCAACATAACACTGATAACAGACCATGGGCTATTTCCACGTAGCTTTGAACATATATTTTGATTTATTTCAATTTTGAAGTTTCAAATATTTAATATTTCTGTACTTCTTCCTACGTGAGAATCTTTGTCAAATTTGCCCATTCGTACTCGCTTTCTATTTCAAGCAATTTTGCGCTGCTTTTGGTTTGTTTGTAAAAGCGGGACATTATTGCTCTGTCTAGGGACAGACAATCTGAGAGTAGGACTGTCCTGCCCAAAACGGGACGGGTATATGTCAAAAAGGATATAAGAGTATAATTAATATATTCGTTTTTTCCTCCTCAAAAAAATCTCAAAGGAACCTCTGTCATTGAAACAAAGTTGGTTGGCATAAATAAATTTATAGTAGAAAATCACAAATGTGTATACACATCTTATTTGTTATTAATTAAAAAATATTATACCTACGTTTTTTTTGTAGCATAAAAAATGTTTGTGAATTTTCTATACTTTTTTATCTTCATCTTGTTCCAATACATAAAAGTTTCAACAGCTATTAAGTGCATTCGGCAATCGGTTTCAATTCGTATGAATCTTCGTTTCTAAATTTTTCTTCGGAAACTAATTGCCAATAATGCCGATAAAACAAATTCTGGAGAAAATTGGCTGGCATCTCAAAGGAACCTCTGTCATTGAAACAAAGTTGGTTGGCATAAATAAATTTATAGTAGAAAATCACAAATGTGTATACACATCTTATTTGTTATCAATTAAAAAATATTATACCTACGTTTTTTTTGTAGCATAAAAAATGTTTGTGATCCAACCACTGGGCGACGGCGTCATCTCGATCCTATTGGCTGATGAAATTCAGCAGAACCCCTGTAAAAAGATATCAAGTAGTGTGTAACGTGCTACGTTTAGGTGCGATTCGAAGTCTCTGTTAGTATCGTTTGTACGCAGGACTTAGAAAGGATACGTGTCGTTTGCGAGAGGACATTACCTAGTGGTTGTGAAAGGACTCGTACCGAGAATATAACCTTACATTTTTATCCTTTTTAGGGTCACATGACCGTAATTAGTTGGTTATCGCGGCGATTGTTTTTTCCGTGGTCTGTGATATCCTCTGATTCATTTTGTCAAGTAGTTTACTGCAAAAAATACGGTAATTCTATCAATTGGTTTTCAATGCTTATTTGTTTTTTTTATTTGCTTGGTGCTCTATTTTTTTAATGTTAAATTTGCTTTTAGAATGATTTTTGGGCTTTCACAATGCAAGATTGAGCTTGAATTAAAATGGATAGTTCAAAACAAATTTTTATTTTCTTCAAATAGACTCATGGACCAAATTAATGCGACAGTTGAAATTTAGCTTACTCTTGATATAACTCCTTCAATTTTCAACCTATTAAAATGATTTTCTAGGCACATTGTGGGAAATCCATTGAAATTAACACAAGCATTTTTAATTCTTGTAGAAATAAATCTCACACTTCATTTTACCGGGTGGAATGAAACACTATTCATGTATTCTTTTTGATAACTATTATGGGGAATTAAACCACAATTTTTTGTATCATTGAATTCAACCTTTTGATAGCATTCCAGCTACTGTTTTCTTGAAATCTGGTTCCTATTTGACACCAATGAATAAATTCATATATTTTGAAGTTGAAGACTGCAACAAATTTGTTGTCAAATTTTCAAGATATATTCACAGATCATATCCCAGGAAATATTCTAAGGGCTAGTTGTACCTGAGTTGGTTAGTTCTAGATGGAAAAAATAAGTTCCAGAATTCAAAATGGATATTTGTATGGAAATAAGTTTAAAAATTAGAATAAGAAAATAATAGATCTGTAATTTATAAATTTAATACTAGTTCAATGGAATAAAAAATAAAAATTGTCCACATCTCCAAAAATAAAACAATATTCAGTCAACACAAGTACCGATGTTGATACAATAATGATGGTTATACAATGATAATATTTCCAAAACTTTTTCACTTAAGTACGCATTTATAAATTACTTCGTACATAACGAAACCAACAATATAAAAGTAGAATTCTGATTTCCTCAATCTTTTTTTAGTTTTCGTATTTGGATACTTGTGGAATTGACTAAGTATAATATCACCTGTCATATTCTTGATAAGATATAGAATACATTCTTTTTGTTTGACATTCTTACAATATTATAGTTTACTAGGAATGGGATCCAGTGAAGTACACGATCCAGGAACGGTTTTATTAAGCGCTTTTTTGCTCAATGTTGATAAAACGCGTAAATGTTAGGTTAGCCCTTTTTTATTTTAACTAACTTTTACTCACTATATATATATTTTTTTCTTCTTTATATATATATATATATATATATATATATATATATATACAGTGTGTCCGCGTAAGTTGGCTACATATGGAAAACTATGTTAATATTGATTTTATGAAAAAATTCTGCATATTCTAAAACCCAAAATTCAACCATCAGATATTAAATGT